>JADRCD010195859.1:0-36870 GCA_019843815.1 Montemys delectorum | reverse complement strand
CATTGGATATTAGCCCTCTATCAAATATAGGGTTGGTAAAGATCTTTCCCCAATTTGTTGGTTGCCATTTTGTCCTATTGACAGTGTCTTTTGCCTTATAGAAGCTTTGCAACTTTATGAGGTCTCATTTGTCAATTCTTGATCTTAGAGCAGAAGCTATTGGCGTTCTCTTCAGGAAAGTTTCTCCTGTGCCTATTTGCTCAAGGATCTTCCCCACTTTCTTTTCTATAGGTTTCAATGTATCTGGTTTGATGTGGAGGTCCCTGATCCACTTGGACTTGAGCTTTGTACAAGGAGAAAGGAATGGATTGATTTGCATTTTTCTACATGTTAACTGCCAGTTGAGCCAGCATCATCTGTTGATAATGCTGTCTTTTTTCCACTGTATGGTTTTAGCTCCTTTGTCAAAGATCAAGTGACCATAGGTGCATGGGTTCATTTCTGGGTCTTCAATTCTGTTCCATTGATCTACCTGCCTGTCACTGTACCAATACCATGCAGTTTTTTTTTTTTTTTATCACAATTGCTCTGTAGTACAGCTTAAGGTTCGGGATTGTGATTCCACCAGAGGTTCCTTTATTGTTGAGAATAGTTTTGGCTACCCTGGGTCTTTTGTTGTTCCAGATGAATTTGCAAATTGCTCTTTCTAAGTCTGTGAAGAATTGAGTTGGAATTTTGATGTGGATTGCATTGAATCTGTAGATTGCCTTCGGTAAGATGAGCATTTTTACTATATTAAGCCTGTCAATCCATAAGCATGGGAAATCTTTCCATCTTCTGAGATGTTCTTCAATTTCCTTCTTCAGAGACTTGAAGTTCTTGTCAAACATATCTTTTACTTGCTTAGTTAGAGTTACACCGAGGTATTTTATATTATTTGTAACTATATCAATAGTTGATATTTTCTCTTTGTATCATGTTGGATACTTTGAGGGGAGCTGTGCTTTTTATATTGCTTGAATTATCATTTCTTATGTCTGAGTGGTGAGTATACTTATCTGTTGCTGGATGCTTTTGTCAGATTGTAAGCAGCAACATTTTCTTTTTTCTTTCCTTTATTCTGTTCTTTAATTTCTTCTGTCTTCCCTTTCTCCGTCCCTCCATCCCTCCCTCCCCCCTCCCCTCCTTTCTCCCGTCCTCCCTTCCTTCCTCCCTTCCTTCCTTCCTTCCTTCCTTCCTTCCTTTCCCCTTCCCCCTCCCCCTTTGTTTCCTATTATTTTTCTCTCATATATTACATCCCAACTGCAGATTATCCTCCCTCGACTCCCCTCAGTCTTTCCCATCCACCTCCCCTCTTGAAGATCCATTATTACTTCATTTCCATTCAGAAAACAGCAGGCCTCCCAAGGATACCCACCAAACATGGCATAACAAGTCACAATAAGATGAGGCACAAACCCACATATCAATGATGAATGAGACAAACCAGTAGAAGGAAATGAGTCCCAAGAGCTGGGAAAAGAGTCAAAGGCTGCTCTTTCTCCCACTGTTAGGAGTCCCACAAAAATCTCAAGCTAATCAACCATAACATCTATGCAGAGGAACTACCTCAGATCTGTACAGTATCTGTGTTTTTGTCTACAGTGTCTGTGAACCCATCTGTGCCCTGCTTAGTTGGTTCTATGGCTATGTTTTATGGAATTCTTGTCCCTGTGGCTCCTACAACCCTGATCACCCTCTTCTGTGAGTTCACAGAGCTCTTTCTAATGTTTGGCAGTGGGTCTCTGCATCTGTTCCCATTAATTGCTGGATGATGCCTCCCTAATGACCATTGGGCTAGTCTTGGGTCTATGAACATTTTAGGAATAACTTCATTGACCTTTTCCACAACCTTTAAATGGCGAATTGTATAAGCTTTAGGGTATAGGAATGAGGTGTATATGAGAAGTGTGTGGAGGGATTTCTGATTCAGGTTGTGTAGGATCCAGACTAGGGGGTGGTTGCTTCATTTCTATCAGCTTGTCACAGAATTCTGCTTTTGCTGAGGTTTACTCTGTCTATGCATAGCTTGGTGATCAGCATGTTTATGGTCTTGAGGACAATTCTTTTGCCTCGACTATATTCAAAGATCAAATCACAGTCAATGTAATTACAATGGAATTATTCCCACTGAGTATATTATCCATATATATTGTCCATACATAATATAGTGATACAAATTAATACTTAATATAAATTAGATATGTATAACCTAAAATATATTGTATATAATATATATTAAATATATTTTAAATTACATGTGTGTATTTTTCAAATTAATTTAGTGGAAGAAAGAGTCATAAACATGCCATATTTCACCATTCAACTTTTGGGAATCAGTCCTCTTCTGCCATCATGGTTGGGAAACAATGCTTTCACTGTCAGGCTATTTCACTGGTCAAAGTATTCAGTGCATAATAGTTTTATTTGTCCATTTGTGCTTTTGATACAGGTTTTCTCTCTTTGGCTTGGAATTCACTGTGTAGCCTAGATTGTCTTCAAGTTCATGGCAACCCTTCCCTTTTGACTTCCCGATAGCTAATATCACAGTTGTATTAGAGGCCGAGTAAGGGAAAATCATTACCTCCTAATTAAGAAAATGGACTCTCTGATATGAGTGGACACCTAATTTTGTAGAATGTCAGGTTAATAATTTACTATGGGACTCTCAGTAAGGTAAGATCATCATAAACAAATGTGGAATAATTATCCATTTAACAATGTAATGCATCTTCCTTCCCAGAATTTCTACCACTTAACACAGCAGGTTGCAAAACTATAGCCATTCATATTATAAGACTTTTCTAAATTAATATAAGAACAATTTGTAAGGTTATTTTACTGGATACTCTATTTGCTTGCATTTCAAATATTATCTCCTTTCCCAGTTTCTCTTCCAGAAACCCCCTATCCCTTCCTCCCTCCCCGTGCTTCTATGAGGGTGCTCCTCCACCTACCCATCCACTCCTGCCTCCCTGCCCTGTCATTCCCTACACTGGGGCATTGAGCTTTCCCAGGACAAAGGGCCTTTCCTCTCATTGATGTCTGACAAGTCCATCCTCTGCTACATATGTGGCTGGAGCTATGGGTCACTCCATGTGTGCTCTTTGGTTGGTTTAGTTCTTGAGAGCTTTGGGGGATCTGGTTGGTTGATATTGTTGTTCTTCCTAAGGTGTTGCAAACCCCTTCAGCTCCTTCAGTCCCTTCTCTAATTCCTCTATTAGGGACCCTGTACTCAGAACACATGGGAACAGGTGAAAATTTCCTGAACAGAACACCAATGGCTTATGCTTTAAGATCAATAATCAACAAATGGGAACTCATAAAATTGCAAATCTTCAGTAAGGCAAAAGACACTGTCAATGAAACAAAATGCCAACCAACAGATTGGGAAAAGATTTTTACCAACCCTACATCTGATACAGGGCTAATATCCAATATATACAAAGAACTTAAGAAGTTAGACTCCAGAGAACCAAATAACCCTATTAAAAATGGAATACAGAGCTTACCAATTTCTAAGTTCTATATCACTTCTCTAATTTTTTTATTAGAGTCTATTTTTTAAATCTTTTATCAAGGATACTAATGATCCCAAGAGGAAAGTTTAAACACCCTGGTAACATTTGGTGACTCTGTAGGGACCCTCCAATTTTTTTCCAGTAAACTGAAATTACAGTCACTCATCACAATGCCTGGCTTTAATGTGTCTGTTTTCATACTTTATTTCAAAATGGATTTGAGGGAACATCTGTTTCTTAATATAATACAGCATGGTATAAGTATAAATAAATGAGTAAAGTTAAAGAAAAAAATCAGTATTTTCAAAACTAGAATGGAATCTTTGAATTTAACATACAAAATAGCTTGTCAATTTTGAATGTTTCTAAGAAGCCACAGAATGAGCTAAAGGGTTACTAAAGTACATTGGACACTACTCAACCTGTGTAGAATGTGATTTGGTCATTATAATCACTGACAGCTCTCTTACAGACACAAAGGAGAGACAGCTCCTTTGAGTTCACATCAGGGTGAAATTTAGTGACTTGTAAGACATATAAGCTCTCTTACCCTCATTTGAGAGAAACCATGTGTGTACTAGAATTTCTCTCTGAAGTTTGTTTTCTGAGCAGAGGGCAAGATGCCAATGTCTAAGCAAAAGTCAAGATAATGTGGCCCAGGTGTGCCTTCTCCTATAGTTCTTGATACTGTCTTTCTGTGCAGGTTCACTTCCTCTAGGGTAAAATGACCATTATGGCAGTAGCTGAGGAAAACAAATATTTTTCCAGAATAGGATGTCTATGACTTATTTTTTTATTTTATTTTTTCTTTCTTTTTTATTAGATATTTTCTTTATTTATACTTCAAATTTTATCCTTTTTCTTAATTTCCCCTCCAACCCCCCATCCTATATCCCCTTCCCCTGCTCACTAACCCACCCACTGCCACTTCCCTGTCCTGGCATTCCCCTACACTGGGACGTAGAGCCCTCACAAGACCAAGGGTCTCTTCTCCCAGTGATGACCAACAAGGCCATCATCTTCTACATATGCAGCTGGAGCCATGAGTTCTATGTGTACTCTTTGGTTGGTGGTTTAGTCCCTGGGAGCTCTGGGGTGCTGGTTGGTTGGTATTGTTGTTCCTCCTATGGGGTTGCAAACCCCTTCAGCTCCTTCAGTCCTTCCCCTAACTCCTCCATTGGGGTCCCAATGCTCAGTCTGATGGTTGGCTGTGAGTATCCACATCTGTATTGGTCAGGCTCTGGAAGAACCTCTCAGGAGAGATGGCTCAGCAGTTAAGGTCCATGTTTTTATCCTCAATTCTCATAAGAACTGTCCAGGAAAGAGAGGGTACTTAAAAAGGAGCAGTGTGGGTGTGTGGATAGGGGGTGGGGGGTATTTTTACCAAGACAATTTTACAGAGCCAGGTTGCAGCTGAAGATAGAATGAGTCAGAGAATCAGAAGGAGCCATAAAATTGGAACAAAATGCCACTGTTGGTTTTAGGTCAAGCAGAGCAATTCAATGAGAAGTGGAGAGAAGCTAGATTGAATCTATCAGCTTGGAGATGAGTTTGAGGCAAAGGAGCAGAGTGGAACCAGCCAGCCAGAATTCAGAAAGAGCTAGAAAGGGTGAACTTATTCAGTAGTAGGCCTCTGAGACAATAATTACATTAGGAAAATAAAAGTTACTTTTACACCTATGAGCTTTTAATTAGCATTTGAAATTAAGGTTGGAAGGTTAATTCTCTGACAAGGGGCAGACTTGTCAGGTTAATTCTCTGACTGTTTTAACTGATGTCTAAGGAAGAAACAGGTGCTAAAACATAGCTGTGTATGTTATATGGATCTAAATTTGAAAGCATATATTTTATATTTATAGGAAATAAATATGAGATTTTTTTAATTTAACAGTGTGATGTTAACACACACACACACACACACACACACACACAAACATAAACACAAACACACATACACACATCAAAAAATAATAAATCCCTAGAGCTTTTCCAAACATACTTAGTGTTCTTTAACCAAACTCCTACCTCCTTACCAATTTATAAATAAATATCCCTCTATTTTTCACTTTTCCATTAATAGCACCCTTTCTAAAGCCCCCTTTGCCTGCTCACCAAGATGTTTTTTTTCCCCCCCTGGAGACTGCAGTTTTTTTCTAGAGTCTATAGATTTGGAAGTAGAATTTGCAAATGAGTAATAACATAGGGATTTTGTCTTTCTGTGCCTGGTTACCTTATTCAATATATTTTTTATTGCCATACATTAACCATAAAATTTTGTGATCTCTTTGTGTCCAAAAGTACTCTGAGAGCTGCCAAAGGAAAAAAGAAATTAACAGTCCTACATAGCTGCAAAGCCTACAAACAAAAGCAATGACCAGCACAAGGTGCGTCCAAGGGTGCACTATTAACGTTTACCTTCTGGGTTAACCATTGCTCATCTAATTAGATAAATCTCCATGAATAGGAGGGAGCCCATGTCTAGTATGCCTTTCTTAAACTAGCCAGCTACTCATGGAAAATGAGGCCTCAAACACTAGAGGAAAATGGGGTGCCATTTTTACTGAATCAGTATTGAAATATTGTGCAATTAAGATAAACATGTTATCTATAAAGTGTGGCAAAGAACTAAGGCAAGGAGGGAAGGTGGCTCAGACTTGGGATGTATTTACTAAAGTTTACACAAAGTAGGTTTGTGCACTCGATAACAAGTGCAAACTTGATAGATTGCTCTGTAAACATAGATTGTTCACTGAATATTAACTCTGTAAATATTTAAAGACATGATCTATTTTTGACAAACATTGACTTTCTAACTTTTTGTGATGCATACAAAGCTGTTTGTAATAAAAGATGCAGTACCAACACAACTATTGCTAACCTTTACTTGTCATTCCACATATCAATATTTGAATTTTCTTTTTATTTTATTTATTAATGAAGCTTATTATAGAGTACCTGAAAAAATAGAAGAGGATGATTCATATCTCAAGTTTTAGAAGTGAAATAGCTACTACAAATAAATTTGAATCACACCAAAGTCTATTTTATAGAAGTAGCTATATATTTTAGCATTGATGGTGTAGTCTTGATATGAATCTAGACAAATAAAAATATCCCATACCATGTTTTTATTAGGGAATTAGCCATTAAGTCTCACAGAACAACAATACTTACACTATGAACTACATAAACTAAAATATTTTGCTGAGTAAACTATGATTACAGTATTATGAATTAAAACCTGTTTTGTACATTATATCATTCCACAAAAACATAGCATTTTTAGAACTGAGATTTGCCAAATATTTCAAAAATAGCTGCTAATAGCATGGCTACATAAAATCAGATTTATTTTAATAATTGCTACAACCACTGTATTATAAAATGAATATTATCTACTACTTCTGCACCATTGCAAAATGGAGCTTTTATAAGATTTCATTATTCAGACTGAACAGTAGAAACAAGTTATTTAGATATAAGGCTCCAGTTGCAGAGTTCTCCTTAGGACATATATAAGTCATATCTCTGAATTTTATTTAATTTTTCCTTAACCATGATTCCCTAGCAATTTGTCCTGCCTGCACTCTAGGAATCATTCAGGATAACCTGTGAATACTGTTCACTGTCAGAATGTAACAAAGGCTCCTTGCTTCCTGCTATATTTCATTCAATGCCCTTTGTCAGGTTGACGTCTCCCACTTGGACGTCCCCATTATTCTTCACATTGTTGTTCTACTCTCTATTTTTCTTCGTGTTATTTTCACTTCAGTTTCTTTCTTTACCTGCCTCAAGTTCCTTGCCTTGTTCTTAGTGATTCTCAGAGCCCATTCAGATCACTTACCATGCCCTAGTAGGCCCTGTTTCATCAGGCCTTGGCCTGTCTTTAGCTACAAGCCTGTATCTCCTGATTCTTGTGATAGTTATCCTCCCTCTAGCTAAAAGCTATTTCTGACATCAGTGCCTTTGATGTCACTGTTCTTTCCAAGAATCATGTTTCTAGTTCTTGGTAGACCGAAATGTTACTCATTCATTGGTCAGAATTTAATTTCCTGGGCTCCTCATGCTCTTATTAGCTGTACATATTCCAACTGAATTATTCTCTTTAACGTGACCATCAAAAATCACAGATTGCGTCAAAATTCTAATTTCTGAAATTATCCAGAGATGATAATTATTGCGATTACTTTCAGTGTTTGATATTTTGGATAAGGTTTCATTGAACTCAGTCTGACCTTAAACTTGTTTTGTTTGCTAGGTTGGCCTTGAACTGCTGATGATTATTCCTCTACAAACAGAAGGATGCGATTATCAGTTTACGGTTCCATTCCTGCCTTGTCATTTTTACTTTGTACTACCTCCCCCTATGCCCTTACATAATGACTCTGGCAGGTCTGGTTCTTCCAATCTTAGAGCTGCATCCTACGTACTTAGAGAGGAAGAGCTGTCTTAGTGGCTCAAGACATGTTTTTGAGTTGTAAGTGAACACTTACAGGCTAACCTCCTGTACAAATCCAGCAACACATTCTACCTCCACACATGAATATTTAACATGTGGCTGTTCTAGAACTAATGCTATTATTTGTAATTTTATGGGGACATGTGTTTTCTACTGTAAATTATTCCTTCAGAAGCAATAATGAAATTCATTCAGTATAGGGGAAAACAATAAAGTCTGAGAAATTAATATTCAGTTTACTTGAATTTCAGATAGCTGTTAGTGTGGAGACTGGCTCTGCTTAAAGGAGATGCATGATGGGAAACTAGCACTCAATTGCTTTTCTCTGCTTCATTATAAAGAAGCATACAGTTTTGCAATTTCTCATGTAGCAATAGTTTTCTGATTAATTTTCTAACAAATGAAAGGAAAGAGCAGTGCCTCTATTAACATTTTCAAGTGCTACAAGTATATTGATCTAACTAAAGTTTTAACCAGACAATAATATAAAAATGTTTTATAGAGCTCATTGCATTTTTAAAAATTCCAGATGCCAAAAGAGACTATGCGAACAACAAAAACTATTGTTTTAAAGTGCAACGTGCCCCTAAGCCCCATGTATTGGAGAATTTTATCCATGGTTAGTGGCATTATTGGGGGAACTTGTAGAACCTTTGTAACATGAGATCTAGCTAGAAGCTCTGAAGGCCATAGCCTAGTTATGATATACTAAGCTGTGAGGAAGCTCCATTACACATTCCCATCTGCCTCATTCCTATCTGCTTTCCTCACCATTAGGAACTGATGCTGGGGACAAAACATAACTCTTCTTACCTAAGATTGCTTGTGTTGGTTAATTTTGTCACAGAGACAAGAAAAACAAATAATATACACTACCTTTTTGTAGAGCATGGTGGCCTATAAATTGCCTAAGTCCCATTGCAAATACACAAACACAACTAAGTCTTTGTCAAAAATTAATACTTCAATAGTAATGTTCTCCAAGAAAAGTGGCTCAAATGGCATATGGGACAAAAATTTGAAATGACAATAGTAAATATAATGAAAGTACCCAAAGAGAAGAGGAATAAATACCAAAATGAAGCTGATAAAAATACAACAAAAGGCTGAATGTAATAATGAAAGTAATTCAATATGAAAATATAATTTAATAAAGAAAATCTATGAAGAAATCCCAAAATGAAATATAACTAAAAATTAAGAAGTCATGAATTCAAATAAGATCTTAGAAGAAATACCAATAAGTGGACCTAGTAGAAGAGAAATTATCATAACAAATCATAACAAATAAAATACAAGCCTTATCAGAAGAACATGCACTCTGAACCATTATTAAAGGGAGAAACTTAGGAAGAACTATGGTAGAAGAAACCTAGGTAAAAGGCAGAGCAAATATTTTAAACAAAATTATAGAAGAAAATTTCTCATTGTAAGTAAAGAGATACCTATTGACACCCAGGAATCATTCAGACATAAAATAGATAACACCTGAAAAGAAACTACACAGTATAAAATAGCCAGAATATCAGCTTTACAAAATAAAGAAAATTATTAAAAAGTTCAAGCTAGAAGTCAAGTCACCTATAAAGGCAGACCCATCATAACGACTACAGATTTTTTTTGAGTGAAACATTTTAATAACTATTTGAGAAAATAATATTTTTATTACACCTAAATGCTTACTGCTTTAGAGTTCAAAGGGCTACATTGATATGATACCATGAAATGAACTCTTCTGTTAATTCCTACTCAAAATAGTAATATAATTAGTCAAAATTATATTTTGGAGGAATCACCTCAAAAGTGTTGAGTTTCAGATTTTGAGAAATAATATGAGTAATACAATATTGTCCTAGGTTTGAACCTGAATTGTACCATAACTTGATCTTTTTTTATTAGATAATTTCTTTATTTACATTTCAAATGTTCTCCCCTTTCCTGGTTTCCCCTCTGAAAAAAGCCCCTATTTCCTGCCCCTCCCCCCTCTCACCAACCCACCCTCTCCGGATTCCTGACCCTGGCATTCCTTACACTGGGGCATAGAGCCTTCACAGGACCAAGGACCTCTCCTCCCATTCATAACCAACTAGGCCATCCTCTGTTAGAAATGCAGCTGGGGCCATTAGCCCCACCATGTGTACTCTTTGGTTGGTGGTTTAGTTCCTGGCAGCTCTGAGGGTACTAGTTAGTTCATATTGTTGTTCTTCTTAAGGGGCTGCAGACCCTTCAGCTCCTTGGGTCCTTTCTCTAGCTCCTTCATTGAGGACCTTGTACTCAGTCCAATGGATGGCTGTGAGCCTCTACTTCTCTATTAGTCTGGCACTGGCAGAGCCTCTCAGGAGACAGCATTTGCTGGCATCCACAATAGTGTCTAAGTTTGGTGATTGTATATGGGAAGGATTCCTAGGTGGGGCAGTCTCTGAATTGTCCTTCCTTCAGTCTCTGCTCCACACTTTGTAGCCACACTTTGGCCATCCTTTTTCTGGACTTTCATATGGTTTGAGAATTGTATCTTGGGTATTATGAGCTTCTGGCCTAATAACCACTTATCAGAGAATGCATAACATGTGTGTTCTTTTGTGATTGGGTTACCTCACTCAGGATGATACTCTCCAGATCCATCTGTTTCCCTAAGAATTTCATAAATTCATTTTTTTAATAGCTGAGTAGTACTCAATTGTGTGAATATACCACATTTTCTGTATCCATTCCTCTATTGAGGGACATCTGGGTTCTTTCCAGCTTCTGGCTACTATAAGTAAGGCAGCTATGAACACAGGGGAGCATGTGTCCTTATTACATGGAGCATCTTCTGGATATATGCCCAGAAGTGGTATTGCTGGGTCATCCTGTAGTACTATGTCCGATTCCCTGAGGAACCACCAAACTGATTTCCAGAGTGGTTGTACCAGCCTGCAATCCTGACAGAAATGGAATGTTCTTCTTTCTCCACAACCTTGCCAGCATCTGCTGTCACCTGAGTTTTTTATCCTAGCCATTCTGACTGGTGTGAGGTGGAATCTCAGGGTTGTTTTGATTTGCATTTCCCTGATGACTAAAGATGTTGAACTTTTCATGCTACTTAGCCATTCAATATTCTTCTGTTGAGAATTCTTTGTTTAACTCTGTAACCTTTTTTTTTTAATAGGGTTATTTGGTTCTCTGGAGTCTAACTTCTTGAGTTTTTTTGTATATATTGGATATTAGCCCACTGTCTGGTGTAAACTTGGTAGAGATTTTTCCAATCTGTTGGTGGCTATTTTGTCCTATTGAAAATATCCTTTGCCTTACAGAAGCTTTGCAATTGTATGAGGTCCCATTTGTCAATTCTTGATCTTAGAGCATGAGCTATTTGGTGTTCTGTTCAGGAATGTTTTCCCTGTGCCCATGTGCTCGAGGCTTTTCCCCACTTTCTTTTCTATTAGCTTCAGTGTATCTGATTTTATGTGGATGTCCTTGATCCACTTGGACTTGAGCTTTGTACAAGGAGATAAGAATGGGTCGATTTGCATTCTTCTATATGCTAACTGCCAGTTGAGCCAGCACCGTTTTTTGAAATTGCTGTCTTTTTTCTACTGGATGGTTTTAGCTCCTTTGTCAAAGATCAAGTGACCATAGATGTGTGAGTTCATTTCTGAGTCTTCAATTCTATTCCATTGATCTACCAGCCTGTCACTGGACCAATACCATGCAGTTTTTATCACAATTGCTTTGTAGTACAGCTTGAAGTCAGGGATGGTGCTTCTACCAGAAGTTCTTTTATTGTTGAGAACAATTTTCACAATTCTAGGTTTTCTGTTATTCCAGATGAGTTTGCAAATTTCTCTTTCTAATTCTGTGAAGAATTGAGTTGGAATTTTGATGGAGATTGCATTGAATCTGTAGATTGCTTTCGACAACATGGCCATTTTTTTACTATACTAATCCTATCAATCTATGAGCAGGGGAGATCTTTCCATCTTCTGACATCTTTGATTTCTTTCTTCAGAGACTTGAAGTTCTTGTCATATAGATCTTTCACTTGTTTATAACTACAAATTTTGTAGTGTACACTATAAAAGCCAGAATAGTTTGAACTGTTGAGCTACAAGTTTCAGAAGACCACAGATTCCTGCACAGACTTCTATACTTTGAACAATTATCAATCACAATTAAAGAAGAAAGGATATTTTCCATGATACAAATAGATGTAAGGAATCTATGACCACTAAGACAGTTCTACAGATACACTGGAAGAAATACTTACAGAAGACTAAGATTTTTCAAACATAGCCAAGTAGGCATAATGAATAAATACATAATTTCATAACATTAAGGCAGAGAGATCTAATAAAACATCACAAAAATAATAAAGTGACAGGAATTAATACACATTCATTAACTCTTAATATTAATGGTCTCAATTTCCTAATAAAGAGGTAGAGAATAACAGATTAGAGTATAAAATAAGTATCTTTTGTTTATTTATTTGTTTGCTTTTATTTCCAAAATGTATACCTCAGAATTAATGACAGATACGACTGTGATGTAAAATTATGGGAAAATGTATTTCAAGTAAATAGAACTAAGAAACAAGCTGTATTAGCTATTCTAATATTTGACAAAATAGATTTCAATCTAAAACTTTTTAGAAGAGATGGTAAAGAATATTTCCCACTGTCTAAAATAATAAACTTCCAAATATTAAAAAAAATTAAATATTACATATCAAACATAACAACATCCAATTTTATAAAAGAAAAATCTTTTAGATCTAAACCATCAGTTTGATCACATTAATGATTTATTTCAATATTCTACCCTTACCAATAGACTGAATGATTACCTGAAGATAAAAAACTCCTCAACAATATAACTGAGAAACTGCAGAATTAAGTAACACCGTGAATCAAATGGAACTACCAGATACTTGCATATTGCTTCCCTCAAACACTGAAGAATGTACATTTTTAAAAACACTAAAATGTTCGAATGATATCACTGCATCTTGTGGCACATCTATTTTGAGCTTTTTGATGAATCTGTCTGCACACTGATTTTCACAGTGTTTGTACCAGTTTGCACTCCCACTTGTAATGCATAAGTGTTACTTTTCCCCCACATCCTCCTCACTATCTGATGGGATTTATTATTATTATTATTAATCTTGACCATTCTGAGTGAGATAAGATTAAATCTCCATGTTGTCTTAATTTGTATTCGCCTGGATGACTAAAGGTGTTGAATATTGTTGTTAGTGTTCCTGTGCTGGTTGGGTCTCATTTGAGGTCTTTCTGCTTAGCTCCATGTCTGTGTTGGTTTGAATGAGAATGACCCCATTGACTCATACATTATAATATTTGGTTCCAAGAAGGTTGACTGTTTAGGAAGGAGTATGAGGTGCAGCCTCATTTGAGGATGAGTGTTACTGGGGCTGGGTTTGAGGTTTCAAAAGCTCATTCCAGGTCCAGTCCCCATATTTCTTTCTCTTCTTCCTTCTTGCTGATAAGATGTGAGCTCTCAGCTGCTGCTCCAGCATCAGGCCTATCTGTGTCCGTGCTCCCACAGCATGATAGTCATGGACTCAACCTCTGAAACTGTAAAATAAGCCTCAATTAAATGCTTTCTTTTATGAGTTGCTTTGGTTATGGTGTCTCTTCATTAAATTGGAAAGAGAAATAAGACAATGCTTCCTTTTTAAAATGGAGGCTTGGAGGTTGATGTTCTGTTTTATCAATTCTTGTATACTCTAGCTCTATGGCTGGCATTTAGTGGGATTAAAAATATAATAAATGAAACTCATATATTCCAGTTTCTGATCAGATTCTAATATTCCAAGAGCTTAATTTTTGATAAACTGTATAAAAATACTACAGTACATGTATTACACATTTTACTTCATGTGCAATTATGAATACAAGAGCATTTTTGTTTTAAATCTTAAGTAAATATATATTCTTGATTTCTATAATGAAATATGTAGCTTAGTATCATCTAGTATATGTAAAATAATTTATTTACCTGATATATGTAGTTTAATACTATCTATTCTATGCATAAAAATTTTATTTACCCATAAATCTTCATGATGCAGTTTTAGGTCGTGTCCATTATTTCACTGTAAAAAATAGTGGGAGTTGATTTCTTTTTTATTAATTAGTTAATTAATTAATTTGATGTCCTGATTGCAGCTTCCTCTCCCTCCTTCTCTCCCATTCCTTCCCTATCACTTCTCCCTACATCAATCCTACCATCTTTCTCTCATAGAAGGGGAGATATTCCATGATATCAACCTGCCTTGCAATAGGACTAAGTGCATCTTCTTCTATTGACGGTAGACATAGTAACCCAGTTAGGGGGAAGGGATCCCCAAAGGGAGACACCATAGTCTGGAACAGCCCCTGATTTAGCTGTAAGGGGTCATTCATAAAGTTCAAGCTGCACATCTGTTACATATGTTGTAGGGTGCTTAGGTCCTTCCTGTACATACTCTCTGGGTGGTGGTTTAGTCTCATTGAGCAATTATGGGTCCAGATTAATTGATTTTTGTATGTTTTCTTGTGCTGTTCTTGACATCTCTGGATACTTCAATCCTTCTTCTGCCTCTTCCACAAGAGTCCCCTAACTATAGCTAATGTTTGGCTGTGGTTCTCTGCATCTGTCCAAGACAGCTGCTGGATGAAGCCTCTCACATGAGTTATAGTAGGCTCCTGTGTGAAAGTACAGCACAGTATCATTAATAGTGTCAGGTGAGAGCTTTCTCTCATGGCTCACGGTCTCAAGAAGGGCCAGTCATTAGTTGGCCAATATTTCAATTTCTGCTTTATCTTTTATCTCTGCACATCTTGTAGGCAGACCCTATTTCTAGGTGTCTTAGCTAGAGTCACCCTCATAGAGTCCCTGGGAGTTTCCCTTGTTCTAGGCTTCTAGCTATTCCAGAGATTCCTCCTATCCAATCAAATGGGGAAGGTTTGGGATCCAGGTTAAACATTTTCTATGGCCAATGCATTGATTTCTTCTATGCCTGAGATTCTTTCTTCCGTCTCTTGTATTCAGTTGGTGATGCATGCATCTGTACTTCCCGTTCTCCTACCAAGACTTTCTATCCCCAGGATTTCCCCAGTTTATGTTTCCTTTATTGCTTCTATTTCCATTTTCAGGTGTTAAACAATCTTACTTATTTTCTTTACCTATTTGACTGTATATTCTTGTACTTTTTAAGGGATTTATTTCCCCCTTAAATGCCTCTATCATCTGTATGAGGTTAGATTGGAGGTTGTCTTCCTTTGCTTCAGCTGTTTTAGGATATCCAGGGCTTGTAGTAGTAGGCTAGCTGAGTTCTGGTGGTGTCATATGGTCCTGGCTCTTGTTGATTGTGTTCTTATGCTGGCCTTTAGCCATCTGGTTGTCCATGGTATCATCAGGTCTCTTGGAATTCAGGAAGATTTGGGCCAGAAATAGAGTATAGGGTACAGTTTTCAGCTGCTGGTTGATCCCTAAGGGGAACTGTGAGGCAAGGACCTCGGGTGGTATCCTACCTGGTTGTCTCAGGTACTGGCAGACATCTGGAAATAAAATAAAATCAAGTGCTGGCTGACAAGAGTCTGATATAGCTATCTCCTGAGAGGCTCTGACAGTGCCTGACTAATACAGAAGTAGAGGATCACAGCTATCCATTGGACTGAGCCCAGGGTCCCCAATGAAGGAGCTAGAGAAAGGACCCAAGGAGATGAAGGGTTTACAGCCCTTTAGGATGAGCAATGATATGAACTAATTAGTACCCTCAGAGCTTCCAGGGTCTAAACCACCAACCAAAAATTACACATAGTGGGACTCATGTCTCCAGCTGCACTTGTATAGCAGAGGATGGCCTAGTTGGTCATCAATGGGAAAAGAGGCCCTTGGTCCTGTGAGGGTTCTATGCCTCAGTGTAGGGGAATGCCAGAGCCAGGAAGCAGGAGAGGGTAGGTTGGTGAGCAAGGTGAGGGGAGGAGGGTACAGGGTTTTTCTTTTTTTTCCTAGAGGGGAAACCAGGAAAGGAGATATCATTTGGAATGTAAATAAAGAAAATATCTAATAAAAAGTTATAATCTAAATTTAAAAAATGAAACTCAGGTTGAAGCTGTTTCTGAGCTTGCCCCAGGGACCAGGCAGGCAGAGGCTTGATGGCAGAGGTCTCACCGGCTTGTCTCACATGCAGCAGGCCTGCAGGAAGTAGGCAAAACTGTGGTCCAGAAAACGGGGTACCCAAGGCACAAGGTACAACTCACTACAGGTGGGATTGCCCTGTGTGGACCCTGGAATCACATTTCTTGCTCTGGTTTCTTAAATACATGGGTGAAAAATATTATATCCATCTAAATTATAATACAGTAGAGTATCACATCCTAATTTTAGTCATTATTTACAATTTTTGTTGTAAATACATTTTTATGTTTGTGCGTTTTCACAAAGAGAGACATAACCAGAAATAGTTTTAGCATTTTCAAGAGCCTAAGGTGGCATTTCAGTGTGGCTTAATTAATGATCAATGATTGATGACCTTCCTACATTTAATTAATCTTTCACTTCAGAAAATTATATTTTTGTGTACTTTAGAATTCTTGTAGGTTTTATTTTAGTTTATTTTTTAAATTCATCTTTTTTATGATGTATTTTGTATGTATAAGTTTTTTGTCTACATTTACATACATGGCATATGTGTCTGGTGGTCCTGGGTGTTATCTTTAGAAGAGCGTGAGGGATCTTTTGGAACTAGACTTATGGGTTGTTGTGAACCTAAATGAGAATGCCAGAAACTTAGTACCTGATAATCTATCTCTCTAGCCCCTGTGGTTGGTCAGTTAATAATTATTAAACTACCATGAATTTCTATGTCTGTTGTCCCTGTTATTGCATTTGCATTTCTTAGCTGCATTGGCTGTTCAACATAACATAAATTATAAGTGATATTAATATCAGAATTTATTTTATAGTATGTAGTTAGTTCTTGAAGTCTGTCTAGGAGATAATTTCATTCCTTGATATTAAATTAGCTCTAGAATAATATATCAGCACATTGATAACTTTATTTTTCACATTAATATCATGTCTTATCTGCAAGTGATTCTGATTGTGCTCTGATATGGATGTATAAATTTATTTACTTTATTTTTGTTTGATATAGCAGAGTTTATTATCTCTTCTGACTAATGCATTGTCTGTATAGTCATAAACAATAATACATGCTCACATACTAAATTTGTATTATGGATCTGTTCTTCTCTTTTATTTTTTTCTCTTTAATTTTCTGTTTCCATAGTAGTGATATGGAGATACAATACGAAAGCAAGGTTTACATCAATACTACTTTCTATTATGTTTTTACATTAGACAAAGTCACCTTTTTACAAATATAGAGATGAGTTATTCTTAGTTTTTAAAAAATGTTTTCTATTCTTTGTTCTTTTCCTTTCTTTAAGAAAGATAGAAATATGTTTTCAAGTTTTATTAAAACATCTTAGAGTGTTCAGAAAAGTTATATTGTACATAAAAATTAATTTGGGTCAATATTTAATTGTCAAATTCACAAATAACTAAATATACAGATGTTAAATACATATAAGTACATAGGTATATGTGCATGCTTATCAGTTTTAGAAATGTTACTCATTTCTATGTTAATTTATCCTACTTTAGATGTTATTAGATATTTTCTTTATTAACATTTCAAATGTTAACTCCTTTCCTCATTTACCCTCTGAAAACCTCCTATCCCCTTCCCATGCCCCCTGCTCACCAGCCCACCCACTCCTGCTTCCTGGCCCTGGCATTCCCCTGTACTGAGGCATAACTCCTTCACAGGACCAAGGACTTCTACTCTTATTGTTGACCGATTAGGCCAACCTCTGCTATACATATGCTGCTGGAGACATGAGTCCCACTATGTGTACTTTTTGGTTGGTGGTTTAGACTCTGGGAGCTCTGCAAGTACTAGTTAGTTCATTGTCGTTCCTCCTATGGGGCTGCAACCTCCTTCAGTTTCTTGGGTCCTTTCTCTAGCTCCTTCATTGGCGACTCTGTGCTCAGTCCAATGGATGGCTATAACCCTCCACTTCTGTACTTATCAGGCACTGGCAGAGACTCTCAGGAAATAACTATATCAGGCTCCTGTTAGGAAACACTTGTTGGCATTCACAATAGTGTCTGGGTTTAGTGATTATATGGGATGGATCCCCAAGTGGAGTAGTTTCTGGATGGTGATTCCTTGGGTCTGTAGTCCACATTTTGTCTCTGCAACTCCTTCCCTGGGTATTTTGTTCCTCCTTCTAAGAAGGATCGAAGTATACACACTTTGGTCTTCCTTTTTCTTGAGTTTTTCTGTGGTTTGTGGATTGTATCTTGGGGATTTCAAGCTTCTGGGCTAATATCCACTTATCAGTTAGTGCATGCCATGTGTGTTCTTTTGTGATTTGGGATACCTCACTCAGGATGATAATCTCCAGATCCAACCTTTCCCTAAGAATTTCATAAATTCATTTTTTATTAGCTGAGTAGTACTCCATTGTGTAAATGTACTACATTTTCTGTATCCATTCCTCTGTTGAGGGACATCTGGGTTGTTTCCAGCTTCTGGTTATTATAAATAAGGCTGCTATGAACATAGTGGAGCATCTTCTATATATATGCCCAGGAGTGGTATAGCAGGGTTCTCAGGTAGTACTATGTCCAATTTTCTCTAAACCGATTTTCAGAGTGGTTGTACCAGCTTGCAATCCCACCAGCAATGGAGGAGTGTTCTTCTTTCTCCACCAGAGATTTTGATCTTAGCCATTCTGACTGGTGTAAGGTGGCATCTCAGGATTATTTTTATTTGCATTTCCCTGATGACTAAGGATGTTGAACATTTCTTTAGGTGCTACTCAGCCATTCAGTGTTCCTCAGTTGAGAATTCTTTGTTTAGCACTGTAGTCCACTTTTTAATTGGGTTATTTGGTTCTCTGGAGTCTAACTTCTTGAGTTCTTTGTATATATTGGATAGTAGCCCTCTACCAGATGTAGGATTGGCAAAGATCTTTTCCCAATCTGTTGGTTGCCCTCTTTGTCCTATTGACAATATCCTTTGCCTTGCAGAAACTTTTAATTTTCATGAGATCCAATTTGTCAATTCTTTTTTTGTTTTGTTTTGTTTTGTTTTGTTTTTCGAGACAGGGTTTTTCTGTATAACCCTGGCTGTCCTGGAACTCACTCTGTAGACCAGGCTGGCCTCGAACTCAGAAATCCACCTGCCTCTGCCTCCCAAGTGCTGGGATTAAAGGCATGCACAGTAACATTGATACACTGATCCACCTCCCAAGGCATCCATATATACTTAATATATACAATCTGTATATCCAATGTATTTGGACAAGGGTTGTACGCACAGATCCATTTGCTCAATCTACATGCATAAAATTATTCATCACCTCTCAGAATTTTCCATTGTTCTTTTATAAAATATTGTCATTAACATTTTATATCAATATTTAGAGCATAAGCTATTGGTTTTCTGTTCAGGAAATTTTCGCCTGTGCCCATGTGCTTCCCCACTTCCTCTTCTATTAGTTTCAGTGTATATGGTTTTATGTGGAGTTCTTTGATCTACTTCGACTTGAGCTTTGTGCAAGGAGATAAGAATGGATTGATTTGCGTTCTTCTACATACCAATTGAGCCATCACCATTTGTTGAAAATGCTGTCTTTTTTCCACTGGATGGTTCTAGCTCCAAATGACCATAGGTGTGTGAGTACATTTCTGGGTCTTCAATTCTATTCTATTGATCTACCTGCCTGTCACTTGGCCAATATCATGCAGTTTTTATCACAATTACTCTGTAGTACAGCTTGAAGTCCTGGATGGTAATTCCACCAAAAGTTCTTTTATTTTTGAAAACAGTTTTCGCTATCCTAGGTTTTTTGTTATTCCAGATGAGTTGCAAATTTCTCTTTCTAACTCTGTGAAGAATTGAGTTGGAATTTTGATGGAGATTGCATTGAATTTGTAGATTGCTTTTGGCAAGATGGCCATTTTTACTATACGAATCCTACCAATCCATGAGGATGGGAGATCTTTCCATCTTCTGACATCTTCTTTGATTTCTTTCTTCAAAGACTTGAAGTTCTTGTCATACAGATCATTACTTACTTAGTTAAAGTCAAGGTATTTTATATTATTTGTGACTATTGTGAAAGGTGCTGTTTCCCTAATTTCTTTCTCAGCCTGTTTATCCTTTGTGTAGAGGAAGGCCTCTGATTCACTTGAGTTAATTTTATATCCAGCTACTTTGCTGATATTGTTTATCAGGTTTAGGAGCTCTCTGGTGGAATTTTTGGGGTCACTTAAGTATACTATCATATCATCTGCAAATAGTGATATTTTTACTTCTTCTTTTCCTATTTGTACCCCTTTGATCTCCTTTTATTGTCTAATTGCTCTGGCTAGGACTCTGAGTACTATGTTGAATAGGTAGGGAGAGAGTGAGCATCCTTGTCTAGTCCCTGATTTCAGTGAGATTGCTTCAAGTTTCTCTCCATTTCATTTGATGTTGGCTACTGGTTTGCTATATGCTGCTTTTACCACTTTGGTGGTTCCTCAGAAAATTGGACATAGTACTATCTGAGGACCCAGCTATACCACTCCTGGGCATATACCCAGAAGATGCTCCAACATGTAATGAGGACACATGCTCCATTATGTTCATAGCAGCAGAAATGGATGGATCTAGAGGATATTATCCTGAGTGAGGTAATCCAGTCACAATAGAACACACATGGTATGCACTCACTGATAAGTGGCTATTAGCCCAGAAAATTGTAATACCCAAGATACAATCCACAAACCACAAAAAACTCAAGAAGAAGGAAGACCAAAATGTAGATACTTCGATCCTTCTTAGACTAATAAATTTAGAAAATATTTTTTTAATAATGAAGACTCACCATCAAACTTTGGGAGTCCAATAAGAGCAATAGCAGGAGATTACAATTAACCCATTTTAACACAATTTAAGACATGTTTATACTGAAATTCTCTACATAGCATGGGCATTGTTGACTAAAATTTAGTGTCCAAGATTTAGGACACTTGACTGAGATAATCGTAACACTGTGAGTGTCAGGGTCTTTGGAAAGCATGAAAGTCACTTATGCTGCTGTGAATCACAAGTGATATCACTCACAAGAATGGGTTTCCATGGGCATTTTGTTCCTCTTTAAGAAGGAATGAAATGTCCACATTTTTGTCTTCCTTCTTCTTGAGTTTCTTGTGGTTTATGGATTGTTCTTCCTGTATTCTGAACTTCTGGGCTAATATCTACTTATCAGAGAGTGCATACCATGTGTGTTCTTTTGTGATTGGGTTACCTCACTCAGGATAATATTCTCCAGATCCATCCATTTCCCTAAGAATTTCATAAATTTATTGTTTTTAATAGCTGAGTAGTACTCTACTGTGTAGATATACCACAGTTTCTGTATCCATTCCTCTGTTGAGGGACATCTGGGTTGTTTCCAGTTTCTGGCTATAAATAATTTTATTATTTCAATAATGCCTGAATAAAACTAGGGAAAATCTAAAGTAATTTCCACTTGTATTTTCTTTATTCCTATATTTAAAAAACTAATGCATAAAACAACAATTAAAATATACACATATAATATATAAGATGCTTTATTTTCTCTTTTTTCTTTTTATTAGATATTTTTTTATTTACATGTCATATGATTTCCCTAATCTCAAAAAAAAAAAACTAAAAAAACAAAAAAACAAAAAACAACAATAACAAACTCCTGTTGCTTCCCCCATCCCCCTGCTTGCCATCCCATCCTCCCCCACTTATTGGCCCTGGCATTCCCCTATACTGGGGCACAGAACCTTCACAGGGCCAAGGGCCTCTCCTCCCATTGATGCTCGAGTTTGCAATCCTCTACTATACACATGCTGCCAAAACAATCAGTCCCACCACGTATAGTCCTTGGTTGGTGGTTGAGTCCCTGGGAGCTCTGAGGGTACTAGTTAGTTCATATTGTTGTTCGTCCTAAGGGGCTGCAAACCCTTCAGCTCCTTTGGTCCTTTCTCTAACTCCTTCACTGGGGACCCTGTACTCAGTTCAATGGATGGCTGTGAGTCTAGACATCTGTATTAATCGGGTACTGTCAGAGCCTCTCAGGAGACAGCAATATCAGGCTGGTTTTTCCTTTTCAAAAAAGAAGAAGAAGAAGAAGAAGAAGAAGAAGAAGAAGAAGAAGAAGAAGAAGAAGAAGAAGAAGAAGAATAGGTTTCATGCTCTAAATCTAATACTCAAGGTTTTTAGGGGAAAAGGTCTAAGATTAGTAAAACCCAAATCCTGGAAGATATGGGAAGAGCCTGTGTCATCAGACAACAAAGGATCATCAGACTGTTAAACTACATCATTCCTGACATTATGGAAAGACCACTACACACCTTATTCTGATGAACAGAAAAACTGTGTATTTGCATTTCTTGGCTTATTCAATGCTAATCTGTGTGCACAGGGGCTTTTTCTCTTCTACGACCAACAACTTGTAATGGTGATTGTCACACCTGAAGTTAGGGATCTTGTTCCTTGTCGATTGCTCTTCTGGAAATGTTGCCACCCAGGTGGGAAATTATCATTGAATATCTCTCCATTTCTCTCACATATTGATATGATATGACTTACCAGGTAAACAGGTATGGTTCCTTGTGCCTATTTTGGACATCCTTACATTTTTATTCTCTCCCTCTCTCTTCAATTTCTTCCATGTTCACCTCTCTCCTTCCTTCTAATCAATTCCTCCTCCCTTGTTTTCCCATTTCCATTATATATTACTTTTACTCTGTTATTCTCCTCGCTTATTGCTCCCCTCTTATAGGCTATGGCTCTCCTTTTCTTGCTTCTGTGATTACTCTATGTTTAATACACACATCTGAATATTTGATGTTAGGAGTCATAGATGAGAGCCAAATGTGACATACTGTATCTGAATCTGGGCCCTAAATTCCACTCAGATTGCTAGATTCTGCCAACAGTTTTAACATTCAAGCCTAGAAGAGACCCTCAAATCCCAGTTGGTCAAGCTGAATATACAGCTTGATCTTACAGAGAAGAGAAACCAATAATGCCTCGCCTGGACTGCTGTTTCAACAACTCTGGGAAAGTAAAAGAAAATACATATTATTGGAAGCAACTAAGTTTGTGTTGATTTTGCTTTACAGACAAGGAAAGCAAATTAAAGCTTAGAGTACGTAGCTCATGACTGCACAACAGTCTGCCATGCTGATCTGTTGCCTGTTTCCATTACTCACATATAAACACAAGAAAGTAATGTTGTAATATTTTTAGTTATTACTTTTAAAGCAATTAGAAGCAAAAGAAATGAATTTTACATTAATTAATTTTTTTATTCCTTATATTCCCTTTTGTGTAGAACCAGGGATTGTTCTTAAGCTTTGGTAATGCTTAATTTATGCTCTAGAAAACTAAAAATGGTGTATAAATACTGGAGTTTGGCAATGTGTACATACTTAGGTTTCATCATCACAAGCAAGGCAGAAAACTGACTGATGACTTTCAAAGTTTCATTGTGGTTTTATGTTGTAAGTTGGATAAGGGTATAGCGTGCATATTGCATGTGTTTATGCATCATGACCATAAGAGACTATCATATATCTTCTTTTATTGCATTCCCTTATTATTGTCTTGAGACAGCCCCTCTAAGTGAACCTCATATTTTGTCTTGGGTAGCTGTTCAGTGAGAGCCAACTATTCTCCTGGAATGACTTATGTCATGAAACTTACCTTTTACATGGTTATTCTGCATCCAAACTCAGTTTCTCATATTTGATCAGCAAGTATTAGTACCCAATTCCTTCTTTCTGTTTGTAGTATTTTATCTATCTATTATAAGACTGCATTTTAACTTATACATTAAGTCTACTTGTCAGTTTAATCCATCATGGTTATGATATACAGTGCATATTCAAATGTCATCTTCATCAATATCTACCTACAGCATGGCTTTTGCCCTTTGCTTTGTATTCTGTCTCTCTAGAATGAATATACCTGTTGCATTTTTATCCTCCATTTCTTATATTCTTTTTAGCTTGTTGATAGGATAATGAAGTTTAAAGAGTAAAGAACGTAAGAAGTGGGCTTAATAAGCGCTAGGTTGGACCATACATTGTGTTCTGCATCTTTCACAAGTTACTTTGACTAGTATCTGTGTCCCCTGTGTTATGATGCTCTTCATGTTATAACTACAATGGGATACTAACAATATTATATATGACATGATTTTGATGATATTTCTCCTTAAGGTCAAAGATTTTCTCCATAGAGATAAGAAAAGGGATTCAAGTGGAGTGTCACCAATAACCTATATTTTTTCTCAAGAAATTGCTCATGTTTCTGTCTTCCGTACAAGTCATGTTTGTAGAGAGGGAGCTACAAGATTGCCCTATAGAGCCTCATGTTTTTATCCTAAACTATTCACTTTTAGTAAATTGTCATATCAATGAATCAAAAACTAAACTAGATGAATCTCTTTATTGCCTTCTTAACTTTGGAATTTTATTCTTTTGTTTCATTAAAATTCAACTTATTTTTCATATCTCACCTTGAAGCAAATCTTTTTATTCTTAAATAATAGTTGTGATAGAGGATTAATATAAGAGAAAAATCTGAAAATGCAAGGACATCAATGGAAATTCTTCTGTCCAAATTTTAAAATTAATTCCCAAAATTTAAATTTTTGTAGTTGTTTGATAGTTTCATTTATTTACACAATGAATGTTATACATTTTTACATTTTATTCATCTCTCTGTTCCTCCGTTCTTTCCCAACAACCCCTTTCGTACTTCTAATTCCTCTTTTTGTATGTAAGCACTGAATTTCATCAGTGTTTATTGTCTGAGCATGGTGGCAGTTTTCTTTATAGGAGCAAGGGCAATTCATGAATGGCTATACCACTAAGGAACATGGAAATATCTTCCCAACAACTGGTAGCTACCAATAGTCCTTCAAAGAGTGTTGGGGTTTCATGGTCCTTCCCCAGTCTGGATAGCCATGTCTATGGGTAATTATTTTTGCATGTGTTGTATAAGAAAAAAACAATGATGCCATGTCCAGAAGATGTATAATAAATTATTTCACCTAATTGTGCAGTATCATTAGAATATGAAGAAATCACTTTCTGATGTTGTCCCTCCCCTCTCCACTTCCCTGTTCATCTATACAACCACAAGTCTTGCTTAACATACATAGCACAGAATGGGAGAGTAACTTTGCCATTTTACATCATACCTAGTATATAAAAAGAACTCAAAATACAAAGATTCAAGAAAAAATTGTTCCAATTGTAAATGGTCTAATGATCAAAACAGAGAGTTCTCAACAGAAGAATTTTTTTAAAAAAATGGCTAGAAGAAATAAATCAAAACAAAACAAAAACAGTTTCATCCTCCTTAGCAATTTAGGAAGTGCGAAGCAATGCTGAGATTTCATCTCATGCCACTCAGAATATCTAACATTAAGAAAAGAACAGACAATCAAGGCTGCTGGTGGAAATGCCAACTGGTGCAACTACTCAAAATAAGAAAGAAAGAAAGAAAGAAAGAAAGAAAGAAAGAAAGAAAGAAAGAAAGAAAGAAAGAAAAGAGAGAGAGAAAGGAAGAAAGAAAGAAAGAGAGAAAGAAAGAAAGAAAGAAAGAAAGAAAGAAAGAAAGAAAGAGAAAGAAAGAAGTAAGAAAGAAAAAGATCCAAAAATAAATGTACCATATGACCCAGCTTTACCACTCCTTGGCCTATGCCCAAAGACTTGACATCCTACTTCATAAAAACTTGCCAAATAATGTTCTTTGCTGCCCTTTTCACAATAGCTCTGGAATGGAAATTAAACAAACTTAACAAAAGAATGTATAATGAAAATGTGGTACAAGGACACAATGGAATACTTTCCCACAGTAAAGAAAATTTGCATGTAAATAGATGATGACCACAAGTGAGGCAACTTGGTCCCCAAAAGACAAATGCTGTGTTTAGTTTCTCTCATCTGAGGATCCTGGCTCCAAGTCTATGAGTATAAAATATAGAATAACTGCACAAATCAGGAAACTATAAAGGGACAAAGGTGAAGTACATGCTTGAGCTGGGAATGATAGCACACAGGCAACATTAAGGAGCTAATTGCAAGGTGGTAAAAGCACTTCCTCTGGGAGGAGGATCAATACATTAAGAAAAATAGATAGAAGATACAGATAACACCAAGGTCATTTGATAAAACCTCAAGGAGTGCTTTTATTTTTTTTATGCCTAAAATTATATGCAATGCCTATAAGTGTATGTATACACACACACGCTCGCATATGCACACATAACTTAAACAAAAATATTCTATTCTCTTTGACAGCATTTCTCACAAGAAAAATAACCTAACAAAACCATCTTTAAAATGTCTAAGAAACCTCTTTTGAGTGCCTTTTCAGAATAGTCCTAGTGACTCCCAAGGGCAATTGCTGTTAACTTTGGGTGTTTCTCAGAGGTTGAAGGTAAGGCTCTATTGCTGAAGACACTACATGCAATGTACAAAGAGCTTGGATTATTTGAACTGGCAGCTAATTTAAAATCTCCTTCTTGTAGTTTAGCAAACTTCTGTGCAAGCTGCCAAAGAAGGATGCAATTGACAGTCTTCCTCAGCTACGAAGCCTGAGTGACAACAATGAGCAATATGGCAAGCTATTCAGAAGTAAGTGGCCTCACACGCTGATGGTAACTAGCAGCAGTCTCATTAGACTTAAGGACCACTCAACAGCTAGGGAATAGCGACTAATATGCAAAACCTAGTCAATTCCCTTGGGTTAGTGAGGCCTCACAATTTAGAGGTGAATATACTGTCACCAGTTTGGTAGACAAGCATAATTACATAAGCTGTACATTCTACAACTTATCCTTATAACCACAGGTCAGAGTAGCTATCATCTCTATCAAGAAAAAGCTGTTGTATATTCCATGTAGAACTACCATCGAAACCAACGCTTGACACAATTAGAGGTCAACAGATCATGAAAAGCTCAGATCCAGTGGATACATCGCCATCACAATTATTGCATCTGTAGCTTGAGGAACTTTGCATCAAAGGAGGTGGAAAGCTATGAGCACTGTGACTATTTGCTACAAAACTGTCCCTCCTTGTTACAATGTATATATATGCATGGCCCATTTTCTTTTCTTTCCATACCATCAATTTCACCATTTGTCAATTGCTATGACATGTAAATAATAAAATTTCCTCGGTTTCATTCAAAAATATATAAGGCATATGTAGCACACATATATTCATTTAAATACAATTGAATTGTACGTATTTACGTATATATGTATATGTCATTATATATATGCCTATATATACATGTACATATACTACAGTACTTGTCAATGAAAAAGAGACTGGCTTTAAAAGGGATTTGGTGGACATGGGAGGAATCAGAGAAAGAAAGGGGAATGAGGACATGATGTATCCATATTTAATTTTAATGTATTAAAATAATTAAAAACAAAACAAAGACAATGGAAAATTTAAGATCTCACCTGCAATGTTTGAACCACTGTGAGAAAAACAGAAAACGGCAAATAACACACACTAGTTCACTTCCCTGTTGTACATTTTAGTGCTAATAAGTTCCACCGTCTTTTGTTGCTCCTGTCAGCTAAAGTGTAATTATTTCTAACTTCTGTATACTGGCAAACGTTTTAATGCACATTATGTTTACATACAATTCTCATTCTCTCCTCTTTTCTTTAAACAAAAAATTAAATAATGTTATCTTATAATTCAAACTATACCATACCATTTGTTCATTGTTTGTTGTTTGTTTGTTTTTGTTAGGATAGGTTATTAAATTGAACTGCACAATGATGGTGGATGGGCAGTAACTAAAGTAGAATCTGTATCCTCATGACAATTTTTAAATGTGCAATAAATAACATAACTAGTGGTTGTGTACAGATTGAATAATGAATCTGTGAGCTCATATTAATAGTTAACTTATTTCACATTAGCCATTATGAACAAATCCCAGAATACTATTGCTTCAGCAGGTGGCTTGCTATTATTCCCACTGGAATCTCAGGGGAGTGAAGGTAGAGAATTTATTTGTCGGTGCTAGTGTCTGACATGGTGGCAATGATAGGATTTCACTCCTTTGGTCATCTTATAAAATGCTTGCTGAGAAATCAGAATGCTGTCCTCAACACAGCTTCTGGCTCCTTGTATTTTCAACATCCTTTCATGACTTTTGAGGTTTTGTACTGCTTTTTTTCTCTATTCTATTTCTCCACACTATTCCATTTTCCTTGATAGCTGTGTAATATCCCAAATAGATTTTTAAAATGGAGAGCCTGAAGATTTATGGATAACATTTTTTCTCGTATTATAATTGAAAAGCATCAGAAGGTTTTCTGTGGCTTCCCAGAATGAACAGCAATTCAGACAGTGTAACAACCTGATATTCCCCTGCTTCTGAAAGCATGCTGCAGAGCTCTGAAACATCCGTCTTTCCTTACAAGTGCTCAATTAAAGATTAGCCCATGAGAGGGAATTCATTCCTTTCCAACCCTGCTTCAAGCCATGGAGATGGAGCAATAAATGAGAGTGGACTCCCCCCATCCCAGCACTGATCAGTGTGGTGTACCCATTCATAGGAGGAGGAGGCTGCCGTGTGTTCTCAGGAACTTCTGAATTTCCGACAGGGAAATAGAAAGTTAAGCTACTGGCATAATGTCAGTGTTTGATGGAACAAGTTTATGTTCCTCTCAACACTGTGAGATTACCTTGTAACTCTAAGATAGTTAGGTATTTTACTTTTTAAAGATTATGATGAAAAGCAATAGATATAAATATAGATACATATACATGAATGCCTATATTCTTATACAATGTTTTATCCATAACTACACAAACCTAGACATTTAAATAAAAGGTCTGTTTAAAACACATGCTAATGTTATCTATCATTTTTAATTAAAACAATTTTCTTAGAGGTTACCATATATAAAATCTAAACCAATAATAACCAAAACACAGGAAAATATTTTATCTGAAAGTCCACACTAGTCTATTGATGTGGTATAACTTTACTATGTGAGAATTACGTCAAGTAAGTATGTTGTGAACATAGGTAGTGAATCTCTTTTATATGGTGACATACATGGAAGGCTTAGCCAACATTTGAAATTGAGTAAAATTTTCAGTACTTATGTTTAAATATGTGATTACAGTTACTGAAATTTTTAAATGTCAAAAAATATTCAATAAATTTACTCCTAACTGTTTGCAGAGAGAATTGTCGTATCATCTTGGAGGCCAGGTAAAGAGGACATGTGGAGGTATTATGTGGATGAACAATGAGTTAAAGCTATTTGTTTTATATAGAATACTAAAGACCAGACACCATGAGTTGCAAATCACTTATCATGAGATAGGGTAAAACCTCATTGAAAACCTTTTACCAGAGTAAAGTCTGGGGTTCACTCAGCCATTGGTAATATATTTACTACATAAACAAACACATATAAGGAGAAAGTAAAACAGAAACCAAATCGTAGAGGTTACATAATAATTTGGGGGTTCATCTGTACATTATGTGCTGTTTCTGGATTTTTATTAGTTCATTTATTTAATTGTTTACTTATTGTGCAAATATTTTGTGTATCTGAGTCTATGCATACACATGTGCTGCACATGTGGACATAATGATATGACCTCTAGTAGTCTTTCCTTCCCTCTTTCAAACACATAAGTCCCAAATATAGATCATCGGTGGCTTGTAGGCATGCACAATTTCAACAATCGTGATGAGCAATCTCAACAGTCTTAAGTATTTCAAGCAGAGGGCCTAGGTTATCAGAAGTGTATATTAGCAAGTTTGTATTGAATACGGTGAGAAGGGTAAGAGTCAAAAGTGAGAAGACCAGTGAAAACATTCTATTCCACTCAAGGTGGATGCTACCACACTAAAATGATGCATCACCCTCCCTCATTCTCATTAATTTCTGTGATACCTTCATTCCCCCAAGGAACAAATATATTGTTAGTCACCAAGTTGACATGGGCCTCCAAGTACCCTTGCACTGTGTCTGCATCCTAGGGCCTTGCAAATTTGAGTTTACTGATCTTTTCCACAAACTTTGGCCAATTCCTAGATGCTCATCAAGGGTTCCTTCTACTGGCTAGGACCCATCTGCGCTTGGAATTAAAGGACAAAAGCAGTACCTTACTTTTCATGAATTGAATACCTAGTAGTAAGTCAGTGATTACAAATTTAGCATTGTAATTTAAATGAGTAATGGATTTTAATGCATGACGTATGAGTGACAGAGAGAAATAAAAGTTTAAATAGAATGATATATGAGAAAGATATCTACTGCACAGTGTGAAGCACAAGACTTTAAATGCAATTCAAATTAAAATTAGGGCAATGTCCTTACTGAGGTGAAAGACAAAGCTGTGAGATAGGAATGGACAGTAAAGATCTAGTATAAACAGACACTATGGTTGATTTTAGTCATTTATTATCCAGAACATTCAATAATCATGTTCATATCTGTAATTTATTCAGATTTATGTTTAAGCTTCTTTAAATCTTAACTTATACATTTCCTTCAGGAACTGTGCTTAAGCAGATATAAGGAAAAGCAAATAAAGTATCTCTCCCCAGGAGACTTCCTATGTTTGCTATCTCTCCATAAGGCTGTTTAATCAGCCTAAAAATGTTCATATCTGTGGTCACTTGTGAGATAGAAATCAGTTGAATTTTGCTTAATCCATCTTTTAGTTTCTATTATATTAGTTCACATTAGGAATTAGAAAACTCACTTCTGGTTATAATAGCATTCGGAATCTTAATCAAATCTGTCCAAGTAAAATTGTCTTAAGAGTTACTAGGCCTTGGTATTTTTCCAATAAAATGTTGATCAAAAACTGTTTCAAGTACTACAGAGATTCAAGTATGATTTTGATTCTTCTCAAAAGTGTCATTCTTATACTCTAGAGATGTGACATAATCTCATGTTGAATTTGGAAGGTTCGTTAGTATATGAAAATGTAGGCAGATATTCCTGATCAATGGTTTACTGCAGGTGTTCTGACCATTTAAAGCAAGCTGGGATTAAAGGCATGCGCCACCACTGTCCAGGAGTAATCCATTTCTTAATAATATTTTCATTTACTTTTTGGCAACTTCAATCCCACAAACCATATAACATGATCATATGCCCTTCAAGATCTCTCCTTCCACTTACCCTAGGTAAACCACCCCGTGAAGTCAGAAGAGAAGTATATCTGTCAGTCATTTACAGACAAATAAGAGTTGAATTCAGTTTCCACAGAGACAGTTCATGAAGGTTTTCTGAAATAGTTACCATCTAGAAACAGCATGTGCTATCGCTAGAAGTTTCAGAAGTCATATTTCCACATTGGAAAACATCACATAAAATGCTTAAGTAGCATCAAAACATAAATACTGGTGTGGGAAAGATGATTTAATAGACATGAGTTGTTTACTCTGTACAAGTGTGAGACCTGAGTTCACATCCCTGGCAGCCTTGTAAAAATGTATACCTTCTGGGGTTGGATCACTGCCTTTAGGGAGTGAAAAGGGCCACTGAGGATCTCTGGCCACTAGGCTAGTTCCAGGCTCATAGAGACCTTTACTCATGGAATAAGATTGGGAATGATAGAGCAGAGAATCAGGTCACTTCTTTAGGTCTCAGTGCACATGCATATATGTGTACAAATGTGTACAATGTCTTTGTGTATGAGATGTCAATGTAACCTGATTCTTTATTTCACTATGGTCATTAAGTAGGTATGGGTTTCATGCTGCATGCTAACTGTTCATTATCTGCCTGCATCCTGTCAACAATAGCTGGGACAGTGAATTGAAAGCATTTGAGATTAACATATCTGCTCCTGTAGTGATCTGGACTGGACAGTGACTTAAATGTAGGTGTTAGGAAGGTATAATGGTTGCTTTCTCACTTTTCTAAACAAAGCCACATGGTTTTGTGAATTCCTAACAATCAGTTTGAGAAGCAACAATGCAGGAAAATTATCCTTGTGATTGAAAAATAAAGGAATACAAATACCTGCACACTAAACATATTGTGCTCTTTCACTCATTCCTTACAAGAGTATTTACTGGCTCTCAGAATCCCAAGACAGAGATGATACAAGTATACAAGCAAGAACTTTGATAGTAGTGAAGAAAGAGGCAGTAAAATTTATGGTAAATATCTGTCAATGATGTGTTTGAGTAAGACTATAAACAGAGGAACATAATTTGGATTAAGAGAAGAGGCATTTTGTTTGAGAATAATTGCAGATGCAAACTTTTAGAGAGAGAAATGACATGATTTTACATAAAAATCAGTGTATATTCTATGCACAGACTTTGCATACAGAAAATCAAGTTATTTCTTTAAATGATGTTATGTTCTTAAATAACTCAGTGATTATGAACAAAGAAAAAACACATGAATGCACAATGCATGCATGTAACACAGACTAAGCACATATATACAAATGCATAAACATACATATGCACACATATGCACATGTACAAAGAAAAAAGAAAATACAATTTCTTGCTTTTTTCTTATGTGTTTGCTATCAATAAATAATGTCTGTGCTCACACTGTGACTGTTTCAGGAAGTCAAATTTAGATACTAGTGTTCTTCCATCAGTAGAATTTAGTGTGTGGATTTCTTGGGAGGGATTTTGATGAAAATTAAGAGAGAGTTGTGAATGATAGAAACTCAGGATGAAAGAAAAGAAATGAGTATCGTTGATCCATGCAGTGTAAGTATCAGTCTCTCATGAGTTATATAACTACAAATCAGTGCTTCTATTGGCCTAGGTCAGAGAAGCTTCTTTTGGATCTAATCAGCAAAGTGGAGACTAATAACTGCTTAAGTGATGAGAATTAATGATGGCTAGTGGCCAGACCTAAACAGAACATCTATATTAACCCCTACAAAGCTCACAGAATATTACAGAAGAAAGTAGGGGAGAATGTAAGAGCTGCATGATGGGCAGGAATATTGTAAAACACTATCCTCTGGGCACTACATTATCATTGTGTTCATGAAGTAACAATCTAAAAGACCTACACAAGATTAAGCCATTGATTATTCTAGCACGAATGGGAAAGCATTCATGAGGATAGATTCCCAGCTAGGAAAACATTTGAATTTGAAGGTTTTGCCATAAAGAGAGTTATTTTTCTTTTGTGGTGTAGACACTGGAACATTGAATAACCATATGCTAACAGCACTCACTGGAGTCAGTGGATATAAAAAAAAATAAAAATGGGAGGAGAAGATGGTTTGGGGGTGATTCACCTAGGGTGAGTGGAAGGAGAGATTTTAAAGGACATATGATCATGTTATATGGTTTATGGGCTTGAAGTTGTCAAAGAGTAAATAAAAATATTATTAAGAAATAAATTACCGCCAGGCAGTGGTGTCGCATGCCTTTAACCCCAGCACTTGGCAGGCAGAGGCATGTGAATTTCTGAGTTTGAGACCAAACTGGTATGCAGAGTGAGTTCCAAGACAGCCAGGGATATACAGAGAAACCCTGTCTTGAAAACAAACAAACAAAAAAGAAATAGATTACCATGTACCCAATTCCTATATCCTCAATATAGTGGTTGTGCTAAGTACTTCCCTTCCTACTTAAGAGCTGTCTGTCTCTATGTTAGTGGTGTAAATATTAATGTTGATTTCAGAACAATTTGTTCTTATTTTATGATTTGATATACATATAAATAATGGATATTGATATAAATCTAGTTTGGAATTAGCATGTTATCTATGAATATGAAATTTGATGCCATTAATAATTATCTAAATACTTATTTTAAAGAGAGAGAAATAACTTTAGCTGGTGTTATATTCCATATAGCAAACTAAAGTATATCCATTGACACATTCTTGAAGATATACTTTGATATGAGTTACATCTTACTGAATAGGTACTCAGGATACAATATTTCAACAAGCATTTTAGCCACAAGAGATGACTGGATATAGTAAATGGACCTTGGAGTGAATATTGAAACAATGCTATAATATTTATTGTACCTGTAATGAAAGGTTGAACAGTAGTAGCTGTATAATAAAAAATAATATACAGGATTCAATGGAAAAATGATCAAATGGAAAAATGTTTCCTTTTCATTTTTTCTTTTAATATATATTTTCTTGTTATTTATTTTTCTTTAATACAATAAATTCCAACTGCAGAACTATAGCCCCCCCCCCTTTTCTTTCCTCAATCCCCAATTCTGCCTCTCCACTGTTTCTCTATTTTCCTTCAGAAAAGAGCAGGCATAACAGAAATATAAATCAAACATAACATAAAAGTTACAATACCAGGAGGCACAAACTCTAATTTCAAGGCTGGACAAGAAAACCCAGTCGGAGAAAAAGTGGCTCAAAACCAGGGAAAGGAGTCAGAGACATCTCCCTCAAATAGTCTGAGTCCCACAAGAATACTAAGCTATACAACCATAACATATATGCTGAGGGCTTGGTGCAGACACAGGTAGGCCCTGTGGTTGCTGCTTCAGTCTCTATGAGACCCTATGAACCCTGCTTAGTTGATTCTGTGGGCTGTGTTCTGTGGTGTCCTTGACCCCTCTGGCTTCTACAATACTGCCTCCCATTCTTCTCTAAGTTTCCACAAGGCTGTGGATTTCTGCATCTGGTCCCATCAGTTGCTGGTGGAAGCCACTCTGGTGATGATTGGGATAAGCACTAAGCTATGAGTATAGCAGAATATCACTAAGAACATAGCTATAATCTTAAATTATCTATTCTCCCATGCCATTACCCAAGAGAAATGAGTGTTTCTTTATACATGCAATGTTAATAATTTTATTTAAACAGCAAATATAGATAGAAAACAATGTAATAAAGCAAATATATACTAAAATATTGGCTACAATGTTGATATAGCTTGATAAGTGTGTTTGCAGTGATGTTTGAAATGCTGTTTATTATCAAGGTCATTGGGGTTAATTGGAGTCAGTGACTTTTTACCCTTGTGACACTCTGTTAAAGATTTCTGTAAATTGTCCCTCTCCTTTCCTTCCCAAGGTGATGCTTTTGGTGCTGCTCATTAAAAGAGACATCAAAACATTTTCATAAAGAAAAGACAGAGAGACATAGACAGACAGATTGCAAAGGTAGCCATGCTCAGACTACATTTCTCATACAACAGAAAGACAGCACTGACTGAAAACATTGGGAGGGAAAAGTAGAGAATCCAATTCTATACTTGCTCTTGGTCAGATGTCACAGAGGGTAAGTGCTTTCATAATGTAGTATGGACGCATTGTTGATGACTCTGAGTTTATCATTAATATTTTTATATCCATTACATTTTTGTAAGGAATGTGTGAGGTCTGCGAATAGTTTATAATACATTAAACCTACACAATTTGTGTGTGTGTGTATGTGTGTGTGTGTATGTGTGTATGTGTGTGTGTGTTTGTATGTGTGTGTATGTGTGATATTTTCTTCAGAGTCTAAGGTATTTGACCCTCTTAAAGCTGCATTGAAACGTGGTGGTAAACCATCCTATGTTCACACTGGGAAAACATTCTGGTTTTCTGTAACAGAATAGGGTGCATTTCAACCACTGAGTGATCTCTTCAGTGACTCTGTCATGCCCCCTTTAACATGAACTCTGGGGAATGAACCCATGCCTTTGTGTGTGTGAGGAAAACACTTTGACAACTGACATTTCTTTCTAGTTCTGTTTATTTACTGTTTGAAATATGGTCTTGTATAACCCAGACTGGTCTTTAACTTGCTATGAAGCACATGGTGATTTTGAACCTCTGATACTCATGTGTCTATCCTCTTTTTTAGTGCTGGTATTAAAGTGTGTGCCACTTACTTTAATTATGAAGTGCTGGGGAGTGACCCAAGGACTCTGAGATTGCTAAGAAAGCACTCTACAACTGAGCTGCAGCCCCAGCTCAGTACTAAAGGTTTTTAAATGCACAGTTCATTGGCATTATGTGACACTGTGTGTCTATCACTGCTATTCATCTCTTAAATGCCTTCATCTTCTCAACTGAATGCTATATGCATTGAGCACTGTCCCTGACACTTTATCAGGAATTCTCAGCTTATTTTTGTCTCTGTGAGTTTGGCTACTGTAGATAACTCATGTATTTTTGTTTTGGCAAGTTGCTCCTGAGTGGCTAATTTCTTTCTCTTTCTGTCCTGGGCCCCTCCTCACTTTCTCTTTCTTTCTGGGTCCCTACCTCAACTTTTCAGACTCTTTGGTCCTATCTAGTTCCCTATTTTAAATCATGTTCTAAAAAGAAGCTCATACTTTTTATCTGTTCTTCTAGGTTAACTATATCTTACTGCTACTGGTGAATCTAGGCAGAAAGCTGTTTTATTCAAGGTGTGACCAGTTGTGTACTAAAAATACTCTACAGAAGGTCTGCTCATACCTCTGTAAAGTTTTTGTTTATTTGCCTCAACAGTAACACGTGTCTTTCTCTAAGAGTTAAAAGAGAAATAAACCTCATAACCTCTCCAGCACAGATAGAAGCATGCCAAATGCCTGAGATTATCTTTGTTTACAAAACTGAAAGAAAACCAGCTGACATTGAAACCTAAAAATGTCCTTCATTATTACTGTTGCAAAGTCAGCTTCTGAATATTCCACATTTACACAACCTAGAAAACTAGGTTGTATACAAACCAGAAAAGACAACAGATGCCAGGTCACTTGTACAAATTGAAGAGTTCACAAAAGGCTTTTCTGTGTCTCCATGTGCTTATTATGAGTGTAGTTGCTCTGAGGACAGTGAAATGAAGAGGAAAAGAATA
>JADRCD010195858.1:0-11914 GCA_019843815.1 Montemys delectorum | reverse complement strand
ATAATTATATTGCTACCTATTTTCTACATGCTTGCCATTTGTCCTTCCATGTACTCAATAGATATAACTGAGCTCTGGCGATGAGCTAGAGCCTGTTCTATAATTAATAGTGGTAAAGTCACTGTTTATGAAATTCTTCCCTTGTTGGTTTAGTCTCCAGGAGAGGAGCTCTAGGGGGTCTGGTTGGTTGATATTGTTGTTCTTCCTATGGAGTCGCAAACCTCTTCAGCTCCTTCAGTCCTTTCTCTAACTCCTTCAATGGAGACCCAGTGCTCAGTCCAATGGTTGGCTGTGAGCATCTGCCTCTTTTTCATGCTCTAGAAGAGTCTCCCAATATTAGACTCCTGTCAGCAAGTACTTCTTGGCATTCACAATACTGTCTGGGTTTGATGACTGTATATGAGATGGATTCCCAAGTGGAGCAGTCTCTGGATGGACTTTCCTCCAGTCTCTGCTCCATACACTGTCTCCATATTTCCTCCCATGAGTACTTTGTTCCCACTTCTAAGAAAGACCAAAACATCTGCACTTTGGTCTTCCTTCTTGGGCTTCTTGTGGTCTGTGAAATGTATCTTGGGTATTCTGAGCTTTTGGGCTAATATCCACTTATCAGTGAGTACATACCATATGCATTCTTTTGTGATTGTGTTACCTCACTCGGGATGATATTTCCTAGTTCCATCCATGAAGTCATTGTTTTTAATAGCCGAGTAGCTTTCCATTGTGCAAATGTACCACATTTTCTATATCCATTCCTCTGTTGAAGGACGTCTGGGTTCTTTTCAACTTCTGACTATTATAAATAAGGCTGCTGTGAACATAATGGATCATGTGTCCCTGTTATATGTTGGAACATCTTTTGGGTATATGCCCAGGAGTTACAGCTTGGTACTCAGGTAATACTATGTCCAATTTTCTGAGGAACTGCCACACTGATTTCCACAGTGGTTGTACCAGCTTGCAATCCTATGAGACCAGGAAATGCAGCCTGGTTTCTAGTTGAGCTAGGTTTAAACCCTGGAGACCCAGCAGATTAATCTGCAAGTGACAGAAGGAAGTTTGCCACGCTCTCCCAGACACTAGGCTCCCCAACTCCCCATAATTCTGTGGCCTTAAGTGTCCACCCCCAGTTACCTGGCAAGTACCAGATATGCTCCTCCCCACAGTTACCTGGCAACAGCAAAGATGGCCCAACCCACTATAAAGGGAGTTGCTTGCCCCCTCCTTGCTCTCTTGCTCCCTCTCTTATCCTCTTGCTCTTACTCTCACCTCTCTCCCTCTTTCTCTTCCTCCCTTCCCCTCCTCTCTCCAGTGGCCATGGCCACCCTTTGCTTCTCTACTCTCTCCCTCTCTCTGCCTTTCTACAATAAATGCCTTAAAACCATAGACTGTCTCTGCTCATTGGACTGCCACGCTGGAGCAATGGTATGGGTTTCCCTCTAAGGAGGGACTGGCTTCTAACCTCCTTGCACTCCAGCCGCAGCCTCCAGCCAAACCAAGCAGCCTGCAGAGCTAGCTGCTGGAGCTAGCCAGACTCTCTCCTCCCCACAGTTGTTAGTATTCTGTCTGGACTCCACCCCCACAGTTACCTGGCAACAGCAAAATAGGTCTGGCCCTATGAAAGGGGCTGCTTTCCTCCTCCTCTCTCTCTTATGCCTCCTTCTCTCCCTTGCCTCTTGCCCGTTTGTTGCCCCCTCTCCCCATTCCCTCCCCACCTCTCTTCACATGGTCATTACCAGGCCCCTACTTCTCTACTCTCTCCTTCTCCCTGCCTTTCTCTTAACTCCCCTCCCCGTGTCCTAAACTCTATTCTATACTATACCAGTGTGTGTCTTGTCCCTCAGGGGAAAAGGATGCCTCAGCATGGGCCTGCCGAGGTACCCCCTCCCCCTACACCTCTCCAGAATATATTCTTATCGTTCTTTCTCTTTTTATGATCACAACAGCTGTAACCTGCCAGAGCTCTCTCCTCCCTATCCTTTTCCCTTTGGCCCCCGGCCAGAGTCCGCCCAAGGATTCCCACTCATTCTCAGCTCTTCCGCACACAGTAGCATCTGGGATAAGTGAAAACTTAATGTCCCTGGCTTCTGTGCGGCCCAGGGACCTCAGAGTCGGCTCTTCTGCGGCCCCTAGTGGCATTTGAGGTGCCCGAAAGTCAGAGCCCAACTCCTGCAGTTCTGTGGAGACCCAAGACTGTGCCTTCTTCACCCTTGGAGCAGGATCCTGAGGCTTCTCACAGTCCAATGCCAACCTGGCAGTTCCTTGGGGTTGCATGCAGTCAGACTCCCTGTGTCCACCTCTCCCAGCGACCCTAGCCCCAAGCCAACCCAGAATCCCACTATTTTGGCCCACACAATCTCACCAACAATGGAAGAGTATTCCTCTTTCTCCACATCCTTGCCAGCATCTGCTGTCACCTGAGTTTTTGATCTTAGCCATTCTGACTTGTGTGAGGTGGAATCTCAGGATTGTTTTGATTTGTATTTCCCTGATGACTAAGGAAGTTGAACATTTCTTTAAGTGCTTCTCAGCCATTCGAGTTTCCTCAGTTGAGAGTTCTCTCTTTAGCTCTGTTCCCCATTTTTAATAAGGTTATTTGGTTCTCTGGAGTCTAACTTCTTGAGTTCTTTGTATATATTGGATATTAGCACCCTATTGGATGTCAAAGAGTACATGTGGAGAGATCCATGGCTCCAGCCACATATGTAACAGAGGATGACCTTGTTGGGCATCAATGAGAGGAGAGGCTTTTGCCCCTGTGAAGGCTTGATGCTCCAAAGTAGGGGAATGCCAGGGCAGGGAGGAGGGAGTGGGTGAATGGGTTGGGTAACACCCTCATAGAAGCAGGCAAAGGAGGGATTGGGATAGGGGGTTTCTGGGGATGGGGCACCAGGAAAGGGGAAACATTTGAAATGCAAATAAAGAAAATGTCCAATAAAACTATATTAAAGCCAGGAGGTGGTGGCGCATGCCTTTAATCCAAGCACTTGGGAGGCAGAGGCAGGTAGATTTCTGAGTTCGTGGCCAGTCTGGTCTGCAGAGTGAGTTCCAGGACAGCTAGAGCTACACAGAAAACCCTGTCTTTATATATATATATGTGTATATATATAATAAAAATTCTTTCTTTGGGTGAGTGAGGAATCCTTGAGTTGGCCTACTTCTCCTTTTCTCAGGCTGCTGGGAAGATGGAGGACATTCAGATGAAACGTTCTTGCCAAAAGCAGCCTACAATCTTTCAAAACAAGAAGCCTGTTTTGCTGAGAGAAACTGGTAAGAAAAAACTCTCTCAGTACTACAAAAACATGGGTCTAGGCATCAAGACACCCAAAGAAGCTATGGAGGGCACCTACATAGAAAAGAAAGTCTCCTTCCCTGGCAAAGTCTTCATCCTTTCATGGATCCTGTCTTGTATCATGACCAAGATGAAGATGCAGAGGACCATTGTCATCTGATAGATAGGACCACTATCTCCATTACATCCAAAAATACAATTGCTTTGACAAGAGTCACAAGAACATGTCTGTGTACCTGTCCTCATTTCAGGGATGTAAAGATTGATGATAAGATCACTCTTGGAGAGTGCAGGTCCCTGAGCAAGAATGTTCGAGTCAATGTGCTCAAGGTCACCAAGGCTGCTGGCACCAAGAAGCAGTTGCAGAAGTTCTAAGGGGACTCTAATCAATGCCCTAGAACAAATAAAGTTATTTTCCAACTTAAAAAAAAGAGGAAGAAGAAATTCATCCCTTTGGTCATCTAACTGTAGTCCACATCTCTCAATGTGGTGGTCCAGTTCCATGTTTACTAGTCCTGCTGACCTTATGAACACACATTTTCTAACATCTCCCAGTAGAACTAACTGTACTGCTTGACTCTGCCTCATCCCCTGTGTTCACATTTCTGGGAGTGTTGTTTATATTTGTTTATCTGGCTCTCTCCTCCTGATCTATTCTAAACTCCTCTAAGAAAGGGAGATTGCAAAATAAGTGGGGTGCCCAAAGAATAGGTAGGATGATATTCTTTAAAGCAACAAGCAAGAACTAGCTTATGTTCTGTGAATACACTAAAAGGGAAATCTGGATGACTAGATTAACAGAAATATTTTTTTTAATTATTAGAAAACATGTTTTCATTGTTGTTATTCTTTTATTTAACACAGAGTATCTCTATGTTGCCATGGCTGTCCTGGAACTTAATATGTAGACAATGCTGGCCTGAAACTCACAGGATTCTCTGCATCTGAGTGATAAAATTAAACTGATTTTTTAAGGGGTTTTTTGAGACAGGGTTTCTCTGTGTAGCCCTAGCTGTCCTGGAACTCACTCTGTAGACCAGGCTGGCCTTGAACTCAGAAATTCGCCTGCCTCTGCCTTCCAAGTGCTGGGATTAAAGGTGTGTGCCATCACTACCTGGCTAAACTGATTTTTGAACAAATCTACTTCTTATATTTTCTATAACTTTCTTTGAGAGTCATGTACTTGATTTTACAATGGGAACATCAGCATTTTTTTTAATCAGGTAGAGTAGAAATAGGAAATGGAAGTAACAAGGAAGATATATAAAAAGAAAGTTTTAGAAAATTGAACAAACACAACACATGTGCTAGATAAACATCATATCAGGTTAGTAAGCTTGTTTTTATTCCTTCATAATAAAATTCATCTACATGATTCCTATTCATAGCCAATCTTAGTTAATTACAGTACTGTTTCTAGTTGCTCCTAATCAGGGTCAGGACAGGTAACTAGATGTTTTACAGTCTTTAGAAAGTTACTTTCATTCCTCTTTGACCATCAATATCAGATGCAATGTGCATGAATGAGAAGACATGATGAGTATATCATGATTCCAGAGTCAGTGAAGTGAAAAACTGAAGCAATTAAGACGATAACTCACACATGGTTTCATGTCCCTGAATACCCAAAAGGAATAATTTTTGTCAGAATTACTTAACAAAAAAAAAAAAAGTCTTAATATTGACATCTAGTCAGGCCAGGAAGATTTGGAAATTATATGCTCTAAGAAGCTAGATAGATCTTTAGAAGTTGTCACACTTTGTTCTAGGGGTAAAAATCTTTCTTCAAATCAGCTCTAAAAAACTGATGCTATAGCCTTTGAGTAACAGTATGGCAAAGTACAAAGAACAGAATTTAGAGACACAAACAAAGCCAGGCTTAAAATTCAAAGAAAAGCCCTTTTCCTGTGAATAGAAGACAGACATCCACCTGAGAGATCTATGAAACAGATAGAGCATGGATTGGTAACTAAGATTAGTATTTGCAGTGCATTAGCCCTCTCTGAACTAAACACTGGGGAAATGAATTTGACTCTTGGAAGAGAAAACAATCTGGCATATGCAAAAATCATCACACATTTCTGAATAATTTACAGTCCAGCAGAGTTGGTTTGCACTGAATTGAATTAGTTAACATTTACAGAAAGAATGGGAGACTAACTGGGGTTGAGAATGTCAGAAGCATTTCTCATGATTACATTTTCCAGTGGGTATTCAAATGTAGCCAACAATTTACAAGTATTGTTCAAGGAGGAACGTCACTATGGAATGATTGGAGAAGAATTTTGTGTGAAGGAGTTTTAGTACACTCAGATTAGAGATCAGGCCCTTAGACTCTGGATGCTTAGTCCCTTGTTTGGAGTGCACGGTGTTTACATTTATTATTTGGAATCATGTTAGGTCACCTTCCAGCAACATATGCAGATGTCACATGAAGACTGTAGTATTTCAGTCTCTGTCATCATTATTTCTTATGATAAATTTATAAACTGATATTTCAGTTTTCTATCTCAATTCTGAGCTCTTAACCTATATCACACTGCCTAAAAGATGGGGGTGCTCTTGTTTTGCTTCCAGTTAGTGGGAATAAAATTACCAAAGCTGTGAAAGTCCACTAGTTAGGGAGGCCAATGGGGATTAGTTAGTATCTTACTTTTTCATAATAATTTGACATTGCTTTGTTGCTACAATGAATCGTTTTTAATCTCACATCCTCATAACACAATAACATTTGTTCCATTCCTGTCCAACCTTAAGGAGACATGTTCAGTTTATGTCTTCCTGAAGAAATATCTGAGTTATTATATGTATGCAAATCACATGTTTGGGAGTTTTTCATTGAAAACACAGATGAGAAAATGATGTCAGGAAATAAGATATAGAAGAAAACCAGCAACATCTAAAGTAGCAAGGAAATTAGTTAAGATTAAGGGCAAGTAGGACTCAGTATGAATAGGAAACTCAAAGACAATGTAATCAATGCCACCAAGTCACTCATCTCTGTCACCACAGAAAGGAATGTGTGTGTTAATCCTCTAATTGCCATATCTCTCTAATTGAAAACTGCTTCTTGATCCATTGACTCATGGCATTGCTGGTATTCTGGTATCTGCTATCCTAGAATATACTTGTAGATGAGAAATATGTACTGAGAAATGGAGTGTCAGAGAGTAGCATGATGAAAGAGCCAATTGATGTTGTCTCGTGATGAATAAAACATTTCACATTCTCAAAATATTGATAATGACTGGACATAACTCTAATGAGTTTCACTCCATCAGAGTGGTAAAAGTGATGAAACACTCATCTTTATGATTTAAATTTGGCTCCAGCACATTAGAAGTGAGTGAGGGTAAATCTGAGTGGCAATAGCATGTTCTCATGTGACTGGAAAAATTGCAGCAACTCATTTTATCAGACCAGTGCTAATTCAGAATATACTACATCCTTGCCTTGCAAGCACACTCTGTTCTAACAGAAATCAAATGGTGGAGTCTGCCAACAACCGCAGTTTAACTCGAGTAAGGGTTCTGGATGAATCATAAGTCCAAATTTCTCAATAATTCAAGTGCCAGAAGCACCACATTTGTTCCAAATTTTCAGTTTTTTTTTGTTTGAGATTTCTAAAGACACCTCACCCACCCATATTGGTGAGAAATCCAACATCAAGCTACTTGGAAGACATTTGATATAATTTCCTCTCTGAGTTCCTGCATGATGCAAGAATTCTGGCAGGATGAAGGAGTGGCAGGGAAGGTTATGAAGTGGTACTTCCCAGGCATCAAAAATCAAGCAAAGAAAGGAACACTGTGTACCTTTGCTGGTTATCCACGCTCTCCTTGAGTATATGATACATTGAAAGTTTATGGTGCTAGAAACTAGGGCTGAGTCTCCTTGCTTAGTGCTTTGCCAAGGACTTCTAGCCTACAGAGGTGGATCAGCCTCAGTCCCTTCCACCACTTCCCAAGGCCACAATTACCAGTCAACCCTATATTCCTCTAACTCTTTACTACAGAATCCTATCAGGTGTGGATTCACTTTAACCCAAAACTAAAAACAAAAGTAACTTTTGCTTTCTTGTTCTAGAAGGAGAAAGCTCAATGATGTCATTGGAATTAGCCTTGGTTATTTTTTCTTTTTTTTTCTCTTTTTAACTTTTCATTGTTCTTTGTGAATTTCACATCATGCACCCCTGTTGTACTCATCTCCCTTTCCCCTTGTACATACCCTTCCACCCTTGCAATCTCTCCCGCAAACAGAGAGAAAACTATCTTGTGGAAGCTATAATGCATCACAGTAAGTCCCACAGTATACCCTTTTGTTCACACTTTGCTTGCAAAAGTTCATTGCAATGACTCATTGGTCTGGTACATGACCTCTGACTTCAACTATTCCATCAATACTGAAACTTCACTTTGACTCCTCTCAGATAGCCTGTTCTTGCCCTGTGTTGTGGTGATCTGTAGATTTGGATTTGTAGGACAGGCCCTTTAATGCACTCCAGCATTCATCAATGGGATAGATGTTAGAGTGGGCCAATTCAAACTCCAGAATGTGGACCTGAGAGTTTTCTGAGCTTGTAAGTCCACTGGTACTCCTGTTTTCGTGCCTTCAGAGCCTGCTCACCTACAACCCTGGCAACCAGAGCTAGCTCTACCTTGCTGCTCAGGAAAGGTGCAGGGCCTGCTCTCCTGAGTGTTGTACTTGGTGGTGGACATGGTCAGTTCTCCCACTCTCATGATCCTAGGACAGCTTTCTGGCCTGCTGCAAATGGTGAGGGAGTAGGGAGGGGAGGAGGGCATCTCTCCCTCATCTGAGCTAATGTCCAGCAGACAAGAGGCAGTTCAGGCTCCCCCACACTCCTGTCTTCAGGCCTGGCTCACCTACAACCCCCACATCCCGGCAGATCTAGCTCTACTGTGCTGCCCAGGTAAGATACAGGGCCTGCTCTCCTGAATGCTTCAGCAGGTGAGAGGCAGAGTCAGCTCTCTTGCTTTCATGACCCCATTGGGGCCACCACTTCCAATTGCCTGTGGTAAGGGCAAAAGGAGGGAAGGGGATCAGTCCCTTGTTGATACCACTGCACAGCAGATAAAAGACAGGTCTGTGTCTCTCCCGCACTCATGCCCTCAGGCCAGCTAACTCTGCCACCCCCACAACCAGAGACAACTGTACTGTGCTGCCCAGGTGAAGTACATGGCCTGCTCTCCTGAATGCTGCAACAGGTGAGGGTCAGTGCCAGCTCTCCCTCACTGATGACCTCTGGGTCAGCTCTCCTGCTTGCCCTAGATGGCAAGGAGTAAGGGTGTGTATCTCTCCCTTGTCCATGTCACTGCAAGGCAGACACGTGGCATGGCCAGCTCTCCAATATTCATGTCCTCAAGACCAGTTCACCCAGCCCCATCACCACCACCAAGGTCAACTCTAATGTGCTACCCAGGTGAGGTAAAGAGTTTGGCCTCCCAAGGTGATGAGGGGCAGGAACAGCTCTCCTGCTCTCATGACTGCAGGGTCAGGTCTCCTGCCTTCTGTAGGTGGTGAGAGGCTAGGGAAAAGGAGAGCATCTCTCCTTTATCCATACCACCTCAGAAGAGAGTAGTTTGATAGGGCCAGCTCTCCCATGCTTGTATCCTCAGGACCAGTGCATCAACAACTCCTGAAATATGCAGGTCCACTCTCCTGGATACATCAGCTGGTCAGGGGTGGGAGTCAGATCTCCTTATCCAGGTGAGGGGTGGGGCTGATTATTCAGTCTTCAGACCTCAGTATATCTCCAGGTAGCAGGCAAGACCAAGGATATCCTCCTGGATTTTGGTGGTAACAAACCACTGATGCCACAGGGCCATGGACCCAGGCATGGCCTTCCGTGGTAGCACAGGCCAAGACCTCACCATGGTGCCTGTTGGCATCACTGGCTACTCACATCAGGTCATCCCTCACTACCCTTGAGAGTATATACAGTTCCGACCTCTCATCCTTTTGTTTCTCTTTCTCATTTCTCACCACTTACTTGTTCCTCTTAGTGGCACCTAGGGTCTCTGAGTGTCTGGAGTCATGTCAGGAATGGTCTTGAGTGTGCTATGCCCTGCTTATGCCTTAGGACACAGTGCAGGAGTCATCTCTGGCATGGTCTCCCAGCCCTGACCAGGCCTGTGCAGCACTGGCTTGGTTGTTTTCTCAGGCTAGCTTCCTCTTGAGGCTACATGATGCCAGTCTGGTGATAGTCTAGAGCTTGTTTCTTTCCCTGACTGCCCGATTGGTCCCTGGCAAGGATCAAGGGTTTTCTTTCTCAGTCCTTGACACCTGGGCCAACACTCCCAGGTGGAGTTCTTCTTGTCTGCAACTTGCTTCTCTCCTGGGTCCCCATCCAGGCCTACCTGGTGCTGTTCTGGTGCTCATCTCAGTGTTGCTCTCTCTCTTAGGGTCTGTAAGGCCACTAATCATTCAGATGTGCATAGGTTAGAGCACTGAGTGTAGACATAGCTTCTCTACTTTCTGTCACCTACTGATGCACATGTAAGGCAGCAGCCATGCCAGCAAGGCCTCCAGGCACAGGACCTCGGCAATTTTTAATCTCCTGTTGTTGACCTATTAGTTTACAATAAAAGTGACTTTGATGTAAAAGATGCTAGAAAGGTGACAGTTCCAAACCACTCACCACTACTGAAAAGACTATAAGGAAATGCAAAATGGTGGCACGTACCCTTAGTTCCAGTTGCTTGGGAGGCTTGTATGAGAGAAACAAATGAACCCAGGAATATCTGACTAGCCTGGCATCAAAGTGAGATTCCCATTAAAAATAATGACAAAAACAACAATAATATAACCAATGAAAGACTATTTCTAAACTACAAATAAAGAAAAGTTCCATCCAAAAGATATCAAACTCTAATGACTCACTTGGATGAGGAGCTTTTTGAAGTATCTTTGTCCTCATTTCATAGGTATCTGATCTTACTCAGACTTCAAGACCCAGATCCCTGCTCCTTGATCCTCATCAGCTATCTTCATCTTAGTCAGACTACAGTTCATGTGACACTCAGAGAGGCAAATAATTCACAAAGATTTTCCACTTATATGTATTGCTTTGAAGTGTGAATCACATTCCCTTAAGAGCTCTGTTGAGTCTCCTTTGAGGCAGCCACAATGAAGTGAGTGATCTTCCCTTGATGGAATGAAGATTGTTCGAGAGCTCCATTGAAAGCGTTTTTGGTTGCATCAACCATTTAAATGTGAGCATATAGGAAAAGAAGTATTAGCATTTGTTCTTTATAACAACTTTTCTATCTCAGAGAAGTCTTATCAAAAGGATTTTCTAAAAATACACAGCATATTCTAAAATTCTAATCTGTTGAATATGATAGTCCTAGAGAATCTGCATTTTAAACAGTGATCTGTTTTTCATAATGTGTTATGAATAACACATTACTGGATCTGCAATCTTATATGTGGACTATGGTTTTCCAGAGGCTACTGGAAGCTATCACTTACCCCTGCAGACCATGTGGAGAAACAGTTATGGAAGTTCATCTGCTTTTTATTAAGATTTTTATGAGAGATTTTTAAGAAAATGCTTGGAGAATTTCACACATATACTGAATATAGTACATCCATACTTCATATTTCTCCTTCAATTCCTCTTGGATACCCCACAACACATTGCTTTGCTAGCTTCTTGTTTGTGGGTTTTCTTTTTAAGCACATTGAGTCCAATTACCACTGACCTTACATGCACAAATGGGTTATCCAGTGGAGAATCAGCAGCCTACCAGTGGTCACATCTCTAAAGAATGTATCTCTCTCTTCCCACAGTAGCTAGTAATTGCCAATAGTGCTTCAGTTATGGGTCGGTCCTTTGGATATCATCCCCTTTCTGTGCTGAAACATTGATTGGCTTGCTGTATGATAACCATAGCTGCTGACTTCAAGAATACAGTATCTATGTCACTTCAAGAAGATACCATTTTACAGCTCCACTACCCCATCCATTTAGGGGCAAAAGCAGGCAGACAACATTCTGTAAAAAACATTTTTTGATGCTGTCATGCATCGTCTTCTCTTTTTTTTAACTTTTATTGCATTATGATAAGAAAAGTTACATGATTTCAATTTATCTGAATTTGTTAACACTTAAAAACATATTTTAAATAAATAGAATTAAATCACATTCTTGTTTCCCTTTTGAACCCCAACTCCTCCCAGAGACCTCTTTCAATACCTACATATCTTTTTGTGTCATATTCTTTAAAATTTATAAAATATTATAACAATAAATATGAGTATTATAAAAGTTGTTTGATATAAAACAACAATCAACTTAACAGTCTTATATAGATGCTTGTCTACAGCAATACTGAAAATACAATTTTCTCAATATAAATTTTAAATAACTTCAAACATATTAATTGTATATTTCAAAATAATATATCATTACTAGTATTTTCTTAAATGAGCATAAATATATGAAGTCTTTTTGTTTGCTTGCTTTGTATTTAGTAGAGTTTAAAATATTGGCTCTTACTGTGGTAGAAGTCCAAAATAAGAACAATTTTTAGACATTGGATTTCATTGTAATAAGGCTGTACTTCAATGACCCTCATATCACCAAAGGATTTTACCTCC
>JADRCD010195857.1:0-16350 GCA_019843815.1 Montemys delectorum | reverse complement strand
AAAAAAAAAAAAAACCAATCTATGCTTGGCAGTAGTGGCTCACACCTTTAAGCCTAGTACTCAGGAGGCAGGAGCAGCCGGTATCTGAGTTCCTGGCCAGCCTGCACTTCTACAGAATGAGTTCCAGTGCTATGATCCTTCTAACGTTTTGGACTTAAATCCTTCCTCGCATCTCCTGCTCTTTGATATCTATCAGTATCCCTCAGTGCTCCTTGACAGGTTTACATCACTACTACCAGTTCCTTGACCGTGTCTGACCTTCCTTCTGTGTATGTGTCTTCTCTTTCTCTCTGCCTATCAAGAGTCAGTAACTGGATCGACAGTTCATCATAATGCATCATGACCTCACCACAACTTAGCTAATTACAGCTACAAAACCCTCTAACTTGAAATTCCAACTGGGCACGAGTCTGGAGAGGTGTAACCAAGCCCAGAATACCATGTAGTGCTGAGTTGCAAGTGATTCTTTCCCCATTATCCAGGTGTAATGTGATAACACAAAGCTGCCAATTCCATTAAGCCTGTGTACAGGAATATATAGGGCATTTAGGTTTTCACACTGGGCTCCTGCCACTAGGGTCCTGAGAGAAAAATATACTGCTTGTTCTGACACACCATTTATACATACCCAGAGACTCTACACACAGCGGAGATCCTGTGGAACAGTGCTATGGCAGCTTGGCTTGCTACAGTAACAGCCACGAAACCCCACCAAGCAGCCAGCTATCCAGACAAGGGCCATCAACTCTAAGACATAATCCACTTTATCCTTTCATAAAACACTTCAGAGAGCATGAACAGATCTCCATGACAATGGTTGAAACTCATCTGTAATGCCAATAAAGGATATGCCCAGTTCCTGAGAGTCAGCTTGACTTGTTGGTATCTTTCGATGCAGATGTCCTGTCTTGCAAGGCCAACCCACGGAACTAGATTCAACTGCAAGGCAGAGCCTAGGAAGGGAAGAAGAAAGGCTATCTCTCTGTGTGCACTCCTAAACGGAGAAGTCCAACTTAAGCAAAGGTTTTTAAATTTACACACCAAAACTAAGAGAATAATGCCTTCAGCACACATAAATGCATTCTCTCCCACGTCTTGTGTCTTCAGTCACGCATAGCTTCAACACTGAGCGTCAGCACAGTCTGGCTGGACAGCTGCATTGCTGGTATTTCGTGCTAATGCTTGCCCTCACAATATACTTGAAGACGGAATGCCCTCCCCCCCCTCCCCCAAATCTCAGTGGGATCATAACTAAAACTAGTCATTAAGGAATAATCCCATAAGCTTACAGCATGGATTGCAAATGGAATGCCTCCTAGGGACCACATAAGTCATAAAGTAAAAGAGGTGGGTTTTCTGGGGATGGAGAGCTAGGATCTTGATGCTATTAGAAACCACTGCTTACGTTCAGTGGGTGGCCACCTATCTGAATGCTCCAGTAGCCTTTAAATTTCTTTTTCTTTCTTTCTTTTTTTTTTTTTTTTTACAGAACAATTTATGTCTTGTCATTGTTTCTTTCTTTTTTTTTTTTTTTCCTGGTACTGAAAGTTGTTTCTTTTCTTTTTTTTTTTTTTTTTTTTTAAATTAGGTATTTTCTTTATTTACATGTACATTTTCCCTTTCCCATCTTCCCCTCCAAAACAAACAAACAAACAAACAAACAAAAAAACAAAAGCAAGAACAAACCCCTTTTGCCTCCCCCTTCCCCATGACTGCCACCCCACCCTCTCCCACTTATTGGCCCTGGCATTCCCCTACACTGGGGCACAAAACCTTCACAAGGCCGAGGTCCTTTACTCCTATTGATGATCGAATTTGCAATCCTCTACTATATACCTGCTTCTAGTACATTCAATCCCACCCTGTATAGTCCTTGATTGGTGGTTGGGTCCCTGGGAGCTCTGAGGGTACTAGTTAGTAATTGTTGTTCGTCCTAAGGGGCTGCAAACCCTTCAGCTCCATAGAACCTTTCTCTAACTCCTTCATTGGGGACCGTGTACTCAGTTCAATGAATGGCTGTGAGCCTCTACATCTGTATTAGTCAGGTATTGTCAGAGCCTCTTAGGAGATAGCTATATGCTTGTCCTTCCTTCCATCTCTGCTCCATAGTTAATCTCTGCCACTCCTTCTGTGGGTGTTTGATTCCCCTTTTTAAGAAGGAATGAAATGTCCACCTTTTAGTCTTCCTTCTTCTAAAGTTTCTTGTGGTTTGTGGGTCGTTCTTCCTGTATTCCAAACTTCTGTGCTAATAACCACTTATCAAAGAATGCATACCATGTGTGATCTTTTGTGATTGGGTTACCTCACTCAGGATGATACTCTCCAGATCCATCCATTTCCCTAAGAATTTTATAAATTCATTGTTTTTAATAGCTGAGTAGTACTCCATTGTGTAGATGTACCACACTTTCTGTATCCATTCCTCTGTTGAGGGACATCTGGGTTGTTTCCAGTTTCTGGCTATTATAAATAAGGCTGCTATGAACATGGTGGAGCATGTGTCCTTATTACATGATGGAGCATCTTGTGGGTATATGCCCAGGAGTGGTATGGCTGGGTCCTCTGGTAAAACTCCTTTCACCTTGTACAAAGCTCAAGTCCAAGTGGATCAGGGACCTCCACATCAAACCAGATACATTGAAACTAATAGAAAGTAAAGTGGGGAAGAACCTCGAGCAAATAGGCACAGGGGAAAATTTCCTGAAGAGAACCCCAATAGCTTCTGCTCTAAGATCAAGAATTGACAAATGGGACCTCATAAAGTTGCAAAGTTTCTGTAAGGCAAAAGACATTGTCAATAGGACAAAATGCCAACCAACAAATTGGGAAAAGATCTTTACCAACCCTATATCTGATGGAGGGCTAATATCCAATGTATACAAAGAACTCAAGAAGTTAGACTCCAGAAAACCAAATAACCCTATTAAAAAATGGGGCATAGAGCTAAACAAAGAATTCTCTACTGATGAACTCCAAATGGCTGAGAAACACCTAAAGAAATGTTCAGCATTCTTAGTCATCAGGGAAATGCAAATCAAAACAACTCTGAGATTCCACCTCACACCAGTCAGATTGGCTAGGATAAAAGACTCAGGTGACAGCAGATGCTGGAGAGGTTGTGGAGAAATAGGAACACTCCTTCATTGCTGGTGGGATTGCAAACTAGTACAACCACTCTGGAAATCAGTGTGTCGGTTCCTCCGGAAATTGGCCTTTAAATTTCTTTAGAGAAAAATACAACTTTTATATAAAATTTCTCCATTTGAAAGTACAGACAACTGGTGGACATTCTTTTAAAACATGGTTCAAGGAGAAGAAGAAGAGTCTATGAAGCTTGTCTTATGCACTCATCTGATTCTACCGAGGTCTTCTATCTCAGGATACAAGAAATATCCTTTGCTCGGAGAGGCTTAAAACGTCCTTCATAGTTTTAGACATGACAACATGTCTGCATTTTACACAAGGGACCCTGGGTCACACTAATAGCTCTGACACTAATAAACTCAAACCCTTGCAGCCTGCCGTTTTCACTTTGGGAACCTAAGGACCAGGCATTACTGTTGCTCTAACTGATCCTGGGATTCTATGATCAAGTACCCCTTGGGGGCAGCCATTGTGTCTATTTCTAACAGTCCCTGGCACTGAGTTGCCACTCAGTAAACCCTCCATTATTCAGTTTAAGATGGACTGAGGAAATGAATAGATCCATATTAGCTCTATTCTCAAGAAGAATAAACTAAATCCCAAGATGACTAAGTGATCTGTCTTCCTTCCCACCAAAAGTAAGGCCAGAGATAGGCTAGACTTGTTCTTGGTTTGTGAAGAGCTGAAAAAGAAAAAGCATCAAGCTCAGAGTGTGAAGGAAGACATGCTGGGTATAAACCCCACCTTAGTTAGCTCCCAGTTCATTTGTTCCAGCTGCCAGGTCCCTATCACTCCCCCCAGCCCTTAACATATCACTCTTTAACATAAAATCCCCACCCGTGCTCATTCAAGCATCCCCAATAAATCCCAATGGATCACAAAATGTGAAGCAAAAATAAAAGTAGGAGAGGACATGGGAAGAAGGGCTCAAACAGAAAGGAGAGGGAAACAGGAAATGAAAAATAGCTAAAATTCATTATGTGTGTTAAAAAATGCCAATTTTGTTGTTGCTTTTTTTTTGCATTTTTATTAGATATTTTCTTTATTTACATGTCATATGATTTCTCCTTTCCCAGTTTCCCCTCAAAAAAAGACCAACTCAAAAAAAGACCAACAAGAACAAACCCCTGTTGCCTCCCCCTCTCCATGCTTGCCACCCTACCCTCTCCCACTTATTGGCCCTGGCATTCCCCTACACTGGGGCACAGAACCTTCACAGGGCCAAGGGCCTCTCCTCCCATTGATGCTTGACTTTGCAATCCTCTACTACACACATGCTGCCAGAACAATCATCCCACCATGTATACTCCTTGGTTGGTGGTTGAGTCCCTGGGAGTTCTGAGAGTACTAGTTAGTTCATATTGTTCTTCGTCTTAAGGGGCTGCAAACCCTTAGAGAAAGGACCAATTTTGTTGTTTTAAAACTAATAGTTTACATACAGAAAAATCAACCCTACTTTTAGTAGATAATCATGATTTCTGCACACTTAGTCATGTACCACTACTAACATCAAGAAACAGATAGGGTCGAAATTTTGCTTGTATTGGGCATTCTTATCTATCTGCAGTTGTTAATATTTTCCAGAGCCTTTTTCTCTGTGTGTCTCAGGTTTAGTAGTTTTATTACTTTGTTCTTAAACCCACTGATTCTTTTATTACACTGGCTAGTATTCTTTTAATCACAACCTAATGTAGTTTTCACTTCTGATACATGATGTTAATACCTAGAAGCCCAGCTGAGGTATGTTGCTCATGCTCTGTACCCCTCCTTTGTCTGCTCATGTATTCTCATTCTTTCTTGACATTCAGTTACAGTAAGCACTTTATCATTTCTGCTATGTCAAAGTAAGCCCATACATTGATTTCTTATTTATAATGACTATATTTAATTATTTTATTATTATTTTCTTGTTTCATTACATGTCTAATAGTTTTCTATAATACTCTGGATACTTTGACAATTACCTCTATGGTGTTGTATGCATTGTATACATTGTATGAGTTCCAAAATTACCCATAGAATCATTTCTGGGATTAGTATTAGTCTCAAGGGATATTCTGGGATTTTTTTTGAGGCTTTTAGGCTTTAAGAAATGGAAACAGGTGAGTTCATTTCTGGGAATAATTCCATCCAACTATTGGAGTCATAGCCTTCTCAGGAAGTTACCTGTGCATAGTAATTAGAAGGCTTCTCTCTACTCTAGATGATGGGGAAAGGCACAAACCTGGCTCTGTGTGGTCTCCAGGGTTGTTGCCCTTACTGGAAAGTTCTTTCTTTGGTCTTAGTTGTTTCTACAAAAACTTAAGCAAGTTACACTCTCAAGTGTGTGTTCTCTCCCTGCCTCTCCCAGTCTGTGTCTCTGTCTCTGTCTGTCTCTGCCTGTCTCTGTCTATCTCTGTCTCTCCCTATCTCTGTCTCTCTCCCTCTCTCCCTCTCTCTCTCTCTCTCCCTCTCTCTCTCTCTCCCTCCTTCCCTTTCATTGAGTAGCCTTGTTTTCTCTGGTTCTATGACACCAAACTCTACAAGTCTAGATTTCAATATTTCCTACTTGCATACCTTACCCTGGGGGCACACAGACTTGCCCGGGTTCCTCTCCTGGCCTATATCCCAGTGGCTTCTCCAAACAGAACAGATGAAGGAGCAGTGAGACTCACTGTGTCCACTTTGTCTAGTTCAAAGAGTACACTACATGGTTTGTTGCCTAGCATCAGCAAATACTTCTTTTATAGAGTTTCCAGTTCTTTAGCCTTTGAAAAGGGGTGGGGTGAGCAGAGAATATAAATCAAGTCATATTCCACCTAGGCAGGAACCAGGCTGTAGCTCACTTTGATTTTTACCAGCCTCCCATTTGTCACCCTCAGGTAGTTCTGGCAATATTTTTTGCTACTGCCTCCTAAATACCTAACTCAGTCATCTCTCCTTGTCACATTATCACCAGTTCTTAAATAAATGGGAAATGGAAGCAACTTTATTATTATTATTTCTAGTCAATGACCACAGGTAACTCACCTTTTCAATTGATCTGTTGCTTACATATTGCTGTATCAGCTGCTATGTGAGCTGAATATTGATCCTGGCACAAGTGTGCAGCTTCCCCAGGGCTGCCTCCCTGGTGTTTCCAGCTACTTCTTAATTTTCACTGTCCTATTCATCTCAGGATCATTATTCTGGCCTCATACATTTGTATACTTCCCAGAAGTACTGTGGAGCATCCATACATTCAGCCTTTGTAGTATGTATGTCCTGGGAACTCAGCTGTGAGACAAAAAAAACTATTGCTGTTATTGTCATGAGTTTGACCATGTTACATGGGTTTTATAGCACAGTCAACCCTCAATTTCCATATTGTGACAGTACAATTTCGAACACTTTTGTCTCACAGTGTGACAAACTATCTATGCTGAAGTATTCTGCTTCTGAAGGCTCAAAGTGCAACTTAAAATTTCTATTCAAAGGTTGGAAAGATGGCTCAGGAGTTAAATTAGCATACTGCTTTTGCAGAGGACCCAAATACAATTCCCACCACCCATATGAGGAAGCTCCTAACCACCTATATACACCTCAGGTCTCCAAACAAGCTGAACTCATGTGTTCACACCTCCTGCCCCACATAATTAAAACTAAAAATAAATCTTTAAAAAATTTTGTTCAGACATCTTATCTAGATTGTAGCTGAACAGTAATATAGAAGGGGAAATGCATTGCTGTTCCAAAATAAATTGGAAGGCTCCCTGAAGGTAGCATCTCTGCCATTCTGGAGCTTGTTTTCCATACATACAAACAGGACAAAAAGCAACTTGGAGCTTGCACTAAGTTTACAAGAGCCTAGGTCCTAAAGAATGATGCTACAATCCATGGCCTATCCGTCTAACAGAAGAAGTTAGTTCAGTCCCACCACCTGCTCTGCCAGAGAAGGAAAGGGTATCTGAAGTAGTTACTGCAGTCTTCACTTACTTGAGATTTGATCTTGAATTAAGATGTGAAGACCTAAGATCCTCAAACCAGGAATTGGATTTCAGGTGTTGCTGACTGATCACAGAAACATAAATGCAAGTGAGTTGAACATTCAACAGGAGGATACAAGTACATGGAAGAGAGATGTACTGAGCCTGCAGCACCTCTTCTTCACTGTTGGGGGCACCAGAGAGGCAAGTGTGTGCATCCCTTGATGTTGGTGTTCAAAAATGCTGATCGGTTTACATATCAAACCCACAGGCAAGATTCTGTAGAGATATCAGAAGAAAATACAAATTGCTGGCAGGATATGTCTAAAATTTGCATCACCATTTGTAACACCAAAGGGTTTAGTATAAACTATATTTTTCTATATGAAGCTTGTAAGAAATATATCAGAAATTATAAGGATGTAAAATTGGTGAAATTAAAACAATGAGAAAAGATCCATTGAACAAGTGGGGACCAGAAGCAGTGTTGGGATGGTTTGTCTTAGCTGTCGGCCCTACTGGATCTGGAGCCTCCATGCATACCTCTGAGGGACTAGCAAGCCTCTGGCTATACCTATGAGAGGTTATGTGGGCTGACTGAGGTAGGAATTTTCATCTTGGAAGTGGACAACACTATTTCTTCTTTTAAGTAAAAAGAAGAAACAAGCTAAACAAATTCAGTACTCTCTATTTTCTGGTTGTATATAGAACGTGACCAACTCCTTAAACAATATGCTGAAATAAATTTTTTCTCATTTGAGTTGGTTTTGCCAGGTTATCTTATCATAGCCACAAGAAAAGGAATAAATAAATGGGCAGTACATGGATTTTAGGGAAAACAGAATTTCATACAAAAATGAAAAAAAATCACAGAATATCTATAAGTGGGTAATTTCAACAAAGTTCAAGAGATATAAAACAATCTTTACAGAAACCCTCTACCTAGTAAACTAATTAAAAGTACAATCTTTAAGAACAGGCGTTTGAACATAGGTATCCTGCATGGTTGGAAACTGCTTCCCGAGAAGACATAGATTATTAAATGAAAAGCTTAGTGTCCTCTGTTGGATATCTTTCTATGAGTTATTTATTGGTCAGAGAGGTCCCAGAGGCCCTCAAATAGCATAAGCTATTGCCATTGCGTCTGGTTGTCCATGGTAACTAGATAATGTGACTTATTATTGAGGATACAGTGCACTTTGTTTTCAGGGCATAGAAAAGTAAATCTGGAACTGACCTAAAAACTTCCTCCCTCTGAATAACTTTATAGAGCCAGAAGCTGCTATGGAGGCTGTGGAGAAATAAAATCATCAGTGGTACTGCTCAGAAGTGAATGTGAAATGCAACAATATTGACCTGCCAAGCAAGATGTGCCTTTTGGTGCAATAGTGGTATGAAGGTCATGGAGATAACCAACTGCTTTTTGATTGCATTTGAGGCTCTCTCCATATTGGAAAGCTCATGGATGATACTGTAAGCATTGTCAAAAATTTATGGCTGGGCAAGTCATGGGCCCTAATGTTGCTTTGCTAAATCGACATGTCAAACTACCTTCCAAATGTTTATGTTCATATAGGTAGATTACTACTGCATAGAAAATATGATCTGTTATCCAATTGGCTATCCAGCAGAAATTTCACTATTAAACAATCCCAGAGAAACAACTGCCAGTGTTGACTGCTTCCTGACATGGAACTACTGAAATGCTGTTAATGTTACATTCTATACTGTAGTGTTAAATTCTGGACATGGCATGACTGTTGTACCCATGAACTCACTGCAACTATGGTTACCTTCACAAGACCTGCAAAAGACCAAACCAACAAGACCAGTTAATAGTCCAACAGAGAATGTTTATTGGACTTGGTGTGTTAAAAATAAAAAGAAAGAAAGAAAGAAAGAAAGAAAGAAAGAAAGAAAGAAAGAAAGAAAGAAAGAAAGGAAGAAAGAAAGAAATTGAAGTATGGGGAAGACATAAAGATGTCTCCAGTAAAGATGAAGGGGGATAGTTGGGGATAGATATGACGAATATATATTTTATATATGTATAAAATTGTCAAGGAATACATAAAGAACATTTCTAAAATCATATAAAGGAATCTTCCTGTCTGGTGGCCTTCAAGTCATAATCAGCATTTTTCTGGCACCCACACTCAAACTGAAAGATCAGTCAATCCTTCTTTGATTTTATCCCACTGGCCTTCAGACTGGGACCCTCATCAGTCCTGTCAGCTCTCCACCATGAAGATTCTTGCAGATCTTGAGATTTACTAGTGTTCATATCACATAAGCTACCATTTCATCTTAAATACTTTCTATACACACATACACACACACACACACACACATATATATATATATATACATGCAATAGAATATATACACATATATATGATACATATATGTGTATATATATATCATATATACATATGATATCATACATATATGTATGTATATGTATATACGTATGATATACATATATGTATATGTATATCATATATACATATCATATATATATGTATATACATATATATGCATGCAATAGGATATATATATCGTATTGGTTTCTCTGAGAAACCCTGACTACTATTTATAACTATTTTTTAATGAAACAAAAACTTTTCACTGTAATATAGAGTGCAGGAAGTGATCACGTTTATTCTGGATAGAGAGAGAAAGTTACATTTAGGAGGCACTTGGGACAATAAAGTTCATGAGAATACTCAGGTGTTTCATGCACATGGAAGCCTTATTAATACTAAAAACATATACTATCATCTGACAATCTTGTTTGCACGATACACTTCACAACAGTTGTTAATTAAACACAATTGGGATATGGGCATCATTGGTTTCCGTTGACATGGACAACTGGATCAGAGAGAGCTGTGAAGGCTGTCACCATTCACTCCTGTCTGACTCTGCACCCTTGTCACTGTGTCTACTTCTGGAGTTCACAAAATAATTAGAATTGTGGCTTTTGATCATTCTCCACATAAAATTCTCAGAGGAAAGGAGTTTTTAGTGACTTGTGAAAATTGTGTGTGATCAGCAGACCTGAAAGTGGATAGAGCAATCTTGTGAGCCCCAATTCTCACTTTGAAGTCACTCCAGACCAAGAATGTGCTAAAGTTAGGAAATATGTCCTTCCCCAAACTGGTAAATACTAAAACACATGTTTAGAGAAGTAAATTTAGTTCATTTGCAGTTTTAAAAATCTAGTCATAACTCACAAGAGCATAGTTTAAAATCACAAAGTAATCCCATGTTGCTGTGGTGTGTAGAGCTCGATGCTCCAGAATTCTCTTCAAGGCTGAGTGTTTCACAGTTCTTGTATACCTTGTCTATTTGATCATGTTGCTTCATCCTTGTTTCTGTCCTTGGTCCATATCTATATCAGAGGCACAAAGCAGAACTGAAAGGAGGTGAGGCTTCAGACTCTTAAAGACTGGCCTAGTGATGTACTTTCCCCAGCAAAGCCACATCTCCTAAACATCCCCAACCAGTAACAAAGAGCAAATGTTCAAATGTCTGAGCCTTTAGGGACCATTCCTCATTCATTCTATCACAGACATTCACCTTCCAGAGGATTGTTCTTGCTACTTTTGAATTCAGTTTCCAAGAATGGCCCCAGTAATGAATTCTTTGCTCCTTCTTGCCTATGTGAGCCACTTTAATATCAAGTTCCAGCTTCTTATGATGATGGCTCATATACAATATCATCCCATCTGTTTATGCTAATTCTACTACAGGATACTCAAGCAAAAGTTTAACATTCCTTCTACTCATGTTCTAGAAAGACAGCTAAGTATTTGTTTTCTGGAATTCTTGCAGAATAGTACTTAGATGCTTCTGAATGTCTTTGTTTGGGAGGCTAGAGTCCATATAAGGTAAAGCAGAAATAGTTACTAGAGGAGGAAGGAGAAGGGGGAGGAAGAGGATAACCCAACTCCAGAGAAGTAATCATCTTTGGTTCCTGGCTTTCTGTGGTTAGAGAAGAGCATACATGGATTTTGATTATATTCAAAGCTGTAAGAGATGCTGAGGTTCAAAATGTACAAGTATTATGAAAGGCTTTATCCTAAGCTCCCAATCATGGCACCCAAGAGAATATTTCTGCTTGTGTGATATTCTTCATGGAAGGTGTGACACTGCTGCTCACATGTGGAACTCAATCCAGAGTCCAGAGTCAAGAAACTTGTGAACAACTGGGAAGTGAAACCAAGTATCAGAGTGCTCTGTAATAATAAATACTCCAGAATCCATAGGCAAAGAGTAGAAAAACCACAAAATCACCACTCAGACTAGATAGCCCTCAATGTATGGCAGATAAGCCATTTTTTTCAGACAAAAAGTAACAATATTTTTCTAATATTTCCAGAATTCTGGTGAAAATCTCCATTCCCAGCTCCACTCTATTCATCAATCACATTCTGTCTTAGGTTTTTCATTTCTGTAAAGAGACACCATGACCAAGGCAACTAGTAAAGAACAAGATTTAAGGACTGGATTACAGGTTCAGAGATTCAGTCCATTATCATCAAGGTGGGAGCACAGCAGCCTCCAGGCAGGCACAGTTCCAGAGGGGCTGAGAGTTCTACATCTTGTTCTGAAAGCAAAGAAGAGAAGCCTGGCTTCCAGGCAAGAGGAGAAAGGGTATCGAAGACCATCCTCACAGTGACACTTCCTCCAACAAGGTCATACCTACTCCAGTGAGGCCACACCTCCTAATAGTGTCACTCCCTGGGCCTAGCTTATTCAAACCACCACACCTTCTGTTTTCCTGTGCTCCATTCTGATAAAGATTTTATAGTTTTTCAGCAGCACTACCATTTCTTTGACTCAAATGTAATAGCATTCTTAGGTAGACCAAATAGGAATAGGGTCATAGGGTTGGTGGTGAACCTTCCTGTTTTGTTTCAGATGTTTGGCTAAGGATTTTTTACTTGTTTAATTAGACCACTGGTAAGTACACAGAAAAACATAAAATTTGTTCATAGTATGGACTTGGAAAGAAACAAAAATGCCAGTAGAGTTAAAAGAGTCTTACAAAAATATGTTTGTACTCAAAGCTGAAAAATACAGTAAACCAAGACTGTTACTTGTCTTTAATTGTAAATCCGAATCACTAGGAAAGGTCTTAGATTGTTCAGCTGCAGTTACACATCCATAGCACTCTCTGAGGAGCTCTTCCAAACTCTTTTATATAATACTTATTATAAATTAATTGTCCATGACAACTAACTAGAGAAATATTTTAATCTTGGAAGACAGACTCTGTGTTCGAAGCAGCAACTATGAGTCTTCCCAGTATATTATTAGGAACAATTTCATTATGTTTTAGTTCTGATTTGCAAGCTGATGCTGTTTGGATGTTTTTGAAACATTACACAGTTGTTCTCTTTATCTATCAAATCAGTCCCTTAAGTAACCACTATGCAGGCAGCAATTGTAGGGGACAGTGAAACTGAACTTATTTTGTGTTTGATTACTTGTATTATTATTAGTTTTCCAATGAAAGGCTTTGAAAATTTAAATTTTTTTTCTCAGGAAGAGAATGAGAGTAAATATTATCCATCTGTACAGATATTCAAATATAAAAGTAACAAATGTTTCAAAGAAACAAAAGACAGCATTGCCCATGGGAAGTTTGTCTTCTTGTCAAAGGCCTATAGATTCAGTTTGCTACATTAAAAATCAAATAGTGGCTATTTTAGTTGAGGGGATATTGAAAGTAGAATTATATTTCTGCATTCCATGAATTAAACATCAACAAACAAGTTGGTGATTGCTGAACAGTTGTTTCTTTTGATGGAGACTTTGCAAGTGTGTTTTGTTGCTTTGCAATTCTCTGGGGAAGAGCAATAAACATGATGAATGTCTACACTGAGTTAAGTCCTGTCACAGTGATGTGTCAGTTGATTCAAGCTCTTTCATTCACAATCTTCAGGCATCTTATGATTTTTATAAAAATCTGACCAACCCCCATTTGAAATACTACAACTGGTAATAAGCACATCTTGAAGGAGATAAAAACATAGACAGGAGTCATTGAAAGGGCTTGAAATGTCTTTGTCAGATTGCCCTAGACAGTCTACAAAGAGCTGATCTGCACCTACCTCTTCATCCTCAACAGCAATTCAACCCAAGGTCAACTGTTCAGAATGGACAAAATAGAAACACATAGATTTTTTTTTATATCATGAATATAGCTTTGACCATTAAAAACTTGAATGTAAATGCTATCCAGGACAGAACATTCAATGATAAAATGTCTAAGAGTTGGAAGGGATTTGAAATATCAATTTTTTTTCTGTAAAGAAACTGATCAAAAAGCTCAGTAGTTAAATTGCTTACTGTCAAAACAAGAGGGCTCTAGTTCAATTCCCCATAATCCATATAAATGCCAACTTTACATGGCAGCTTATCTGCAATTATAGCTTTGGAAAGCACAGACATGAGACCTCCAAATCAATCCAGCTGGTATAAGTAAGATTACCCATATCAGTAAGCTCCAGTTTGACTGAAAGATGTTGAATGATAGTAATAATGATGATGATAACAATAATAAAAGATCAAGGAAGAGCTTTTACATCAACTGTGGACTTCCACATGTACATACACATAGAGGTACACACACACACACACACACACACACACACACACACACACACACACACATACATGAACAGAAGAAGAGAATAAAGAAACTGGCTCCAAGAAATGACTCATTGGTAGAAAAACTTTTGTATGTCTGTCTATCTGTCTGGGTGTATATGCATGTGCATGTGTGTGTGTGTCTGTGTGTGTGTGTATGTGTGTGTGTATGTGTGTGTCTGTGTGTGTGATGCGTTACATTTCAGTATGGGCTACATTGTTGTGATCATAAAGAGAGAGAGTTATAAGAATACGTTTGGTAAGTGTGGGGGAACGGGGTGCCTCGGCGGGCCCATGCTGTTGCATCCTTTCTCCATGAGGGACCAGACACACACCAGTATAGTATAGAATAGAGTTTATTCAGGCATGGGGAGGGGAATGAAGAGTAGTAGAGGCAGAGAAAGGCAGAGAGGAGAGAATAGAGATGTGGAGGTTGGCCATGGGCATTTGGAAAAGTGGAGAAGGGAATGGGAAGAAAGGAGGAGCAAAGAGGAAACAAGCAAGAGAGCAAGAGCATAAGAAGAGGAGGAGAGGCCAAACAGCCCCTTTTATAGGGCCAGACCTACCTGGCTGTTGACAAGTAACTGTGGGGAGGAGCATACCTGGCTGCTGCCAGGAACGATCATGGTGGAGTTTAGAGAGAATACCAACATACATAGCATGGTAAGACCTTTTCCAGAAGGAAATAAAGAAACAAACTTTCCCAGCATGAGACATTGTTTTTATATTATGTAAAGTATTATGATGTGGGATAAAGTATGGTGATAGGATATGGGTTATATTGATGTGATATATAGTGTTATGATATGGTATAGAGTATTGTAATATAGTTTAGAGTATTATGATGCAGTAAGAGTGTTGTGATATTGTGTAGAGTGTTGTAACATTCTATCGATTGTTGGGATGTTCTGTACAGTGTTGGCATAAGGAGTATGTGGAGTGTTGTGATACAGAGTAGAGTGTTATTATGTTGTGTACTACACAGTTTAGTGTTACTATGCGATGTAGAATGTTGTGATATGGTATAGAATGTTATGATGTGATATACAGTATTGTGATGCAGTGTAGAATATGGTGATACAGTATAGAGTGTTGTGATATGGTATAGACTATGGTGATACAATGTAGAGTGTTATGATGTGTTGTAAAGTGTGATGTGGTATAGAGTTTTGGGATGTAGTATAGAGCACTACAATAATGTATAGAGTGTTGAGATACAGTGTGAAACTCTACGGTAGGTATTGTATAGAGTTTTGGTATGCAGTATAGAGTGCTACAGTGTTGTGTAGAGTGTTGAAATATAGCATAGAGCACTATGCTATTGTATAGAGAGCTGAGATACAGTGTAGAGTGTTATTATGTAGTGTAAAGTGTTAGGATACAGAGTAGAGAGTTGGGATATGAGATAGAGTGTTGAGATATGGTATACTGCAGCCCCTCAGTCAGTTTTCATTAATTCGTGTATAGAGAAGAGGAAAATACTTCTTTTTTTTTTTGTTTGTTTGTTTTTTTTTTTTTTAGATAATTTCTTTATTTACATGTAAATTTTCCCTTTCCCAGGTTCCCCTCCAAAAAAACAAACAAACAAACAAACAAAAACAACAAGAACAAATTTCTTTTGCCTCCCCCCTCCCCATGCCTGCCACCCCACCCTCTCCCACTTATTGGCCCTGTCATTCCCCTACACTGGGGCCCAGAACCTTCACAAGGCCGAGGTCCTTTCCTCCTACTGATGATCAAATTTGCAGTCCTCTACTATACACATGCTGCCAGAACATTCAGTCCCACCCTGTATAGTCCTTGATTGGTGGTTGGGTCCCTGGGAGCTCTGAGGGTACTAGTCAGTAATTGTTGTTCATCCTAAGGGGCTGTAAACCCTTCAGCTCCATAGAACCTTTCTCTAACTCCTTCATTGGGGACAGTGTACTCAGTTCAATGAATGGCTGTGAGCCTCTACATCTGTATTAGTCAGGTATTGTAAGAGCCTCTCAGGAGATAGCTATATGCTTGTCCTTCCTTCAGTCTCTGCTCCATAGTTAATCTCTGCCACTCTTTCTGTGTGTGTTTGGTTCCCCTTTTTAAGAAGGAATGAAATGTCTACATTTTGGTCTTCCTTCTTCTTAAGTTTCTTGTGGTTTGTGGGTCATTCTTCCTATATTCCAAACTTCTGGGCTAATAACCACTTATCAGAGAATGCATACCATGTGTGATCTTTTGTGATTGGGTTACCTCACTCAGGATGATACTCTCCAGATCCATCCATTTCCCTAAGAATTTCATGAATTCATTGTTTTTAATAGCTGAGTAGTACTCCATTGTGTAGATGTACCACACTTTCTGTATCCATTCCTCTGTTGAGGGACATCTGGGTTGTTTCCAGTTTCTGGCTATTATAAATAAGGCTGCTATGAACATGGTGGAGCATGTGTCCTTATTACATGATGGAGCATCTTGTGGGTATATGCCCAGGAGTGGTATGGCTGGGTCCTCTGGTAGAACTATGTCCAATTTCCGGAGGAACCGCCACACTGATTTAGCAAAATGTTGGGTCCTGTTTACGTACCCAATCTGATAGTCTATGTCTTTTTATTGGTGAGTTGAGTCC
>JADRCD010195856.1:0-17633 GCA_019843815.1 Montemys delectorum | reverse complement strand
CAAATACCCATGGAAGGAGTAGCAGAGATTAACTATGGAGCAGAGACTGAAGGAAGGACAATCCAGCCTAAATATAGCTATCTTCTGAGAGGCTCTGACGATACCTGACTAATACAGATGTAGAGGCTCACAGCCATTCATTGAACTGAGTACACGGTCCCCAATGAAGGAGTTAGAGAAAGGTTCTATGGAGCTGAAGGGTTTGCAGCCCCTTAGGACGAACAACAATATGAACTAACTAGTACCCTCAGATCTCCCAGGGACCCAACCACCAATCAAGGACTATACATGGTAGGACTGAATGTTCTGGCAGCATGTGTATAGTAGAAGATTGCAAATTCGATCATCAATAGGAGGAAAGGACCTCAGCCTTGTAAAGGTTTTGTGCCCCAGTGTAGAGGAATACTAGGGCCAATAAGTGGGATAGGGTGGGGTGGCAGGCGTGGGGAGGGGGGAGGCAACAGGGGTTTGTTCTTGTTGTTTTTGTTTGTTTGTGTGTTTGTTTTTTGAAGGGGAAACTGGGAAAGGAGAAATTTACATGTAAATAAAGAAAATACCTAATTAAAAAAAAAGGAAAAAAATCTATAAGTACAATGTAAAGTACATTTGGTTAGAGACGAGCTCTAACCAAAATATGAGCTACTTTGCTTTTTCTGAATTTTAATTGTTATAAATAATTCCATGAGTATATTGCTAGTAAATTTTCCAATAAAAAACAAACAAGAATAATCAAAGACAATATATTCACACTCTCTGTTTCCTACTTTAAAAGCTTCCCTTTCAGTTGTGGAGAATTTTACTTATTTCATGTGTACCATACAGAGCCATTTTCAAATTGTATTAGTGGTTAATAATTAATAGTTAATGGTTAACAATTAGGTTTAATGGGCAGTAAATTCAACGAAACAGACACAAGAAAAGTATAATGTGATGTACAAGAAATGGGGCTCCAGATCAACAGCCCAGGATATGGATTCTGTGATCTTTGCTAATTTTTAAATTCTCTTTCCCATGTTATCCTTATCGACTGAATGTGATAATAAATAATTAAGCTTACTTGCATAAGTCCTTTGAATTTTGATTTAATTAATAACAAATTTCATTGCATAAGACATCATCAAATAGGAAATACATCATTTTAAATATGCTTTTACTTTCTTGAAGATACATTATATTTCAGCAATGTGGATGCAAATTAGGGGACCCTGCTTAACACATTGAGTGTTTTCTAGCTTCTTTGCTTCAATATATAAATTTTTCACAGTGACTTTCTTTTAATTTTTTAAAAAAATTACTGTATGTGTATGGATATTTTGCTCACATTTACTTGAGTGTATCCTGTGTGTAAAGAGGCAAGAAGAGAGCATCAGTTCTCTTGGAACCAGAGTTATAGAGGGTTGTTAGCTACCATGTGGCTGCTGAAAATAGAGTAAGAAATACAGACTGCTAATCTGGAAAAGAAGCCATTTCTCTTAACCATTGAGTTATTATTTCCTCATCTAAAATTAATTTTAATAACAGGCTTAAATTATAATCATCTTGTGATATAAGACGTGATAATTATAAGAGAAAATATTCTTTAAGTTTAAAATATTCCAAAATACTCTACCATGAATTTTTGTTTCACAAATATAATATTCAGCTTAATGTTTTCCCAAATATAATTTTACAGACTTCCTAAAAATGTATACATTCATGTTGTCAACAACAATAAATTATTCTTAAATCGCAACAAAGCTGAAGAAAGAAAATTCCTGAATAAGATGAAGCTGAGTATGATGGCCCATAATCTGAGTACAGAAGAGAGAGAGGTAGAAGGTTTGTGAATTCATAGTTAGTCTGGGATATATAGGGAGATTCTGCCTCAAAGAGAAACAAACACACAACAACTGCAACAGTGTCAAACGCCACATATGAAAATAGTACACCTGAACTCCAACATAGATGTTTGGAAACATGTTAGTTAGCACGGAGGTGGCACTTCTCACTATTTATTTACTTGGGATGTTAGATTATGAAGGATTTCCATTTTCTCTCTGAGCTTGTGGCTTATGAGGTCTACTTGTATTCTTCCTACTATTCAAGAGCCAAATTAATTTTAGTGACTATTACAATCTTTGTTCTCTCATTTAGGTATATTTTGTAGTTTTCAGGTAACTGAACCAAAATATTTGCTCTTTGGTATTCATGCCAGCTTGATTTTATGAGCACATCATTTCTCTAGAAATTTTTCTCACTGGATATAGTAAGAAAGCTCACTGCAGTTGGCCTGGACAGGTCTATCTCAAGCCAGTAGACTTTCTGTGCAGCACTTCTGTGCTTGACAACTTATATAATGCAGTGGCTCTTTGCTAAGACTAGCAGTTATGATGAATATTTGGAAGACATATTTTAAGTTTTTGTTTTTGTTCCACCTCCAATTGTTGAAGCAAGGTTACTAGAATTTTGATCTGCCAACACAAAAATATATACATACAGACAGATACAGTGACTTGAAAGTACCCTAAGAGAATAATCAATAATAATAATAATAATAATAATAATAATAATAATAATAATAATAATAAAGACGTGCAGACAAGCATTGTGCAGAGCTAGGTGCCAGGTATTGCCCTAATAGACATCAGCAGATTATCTCAGTTATACCTTTTAACAGCTACAAGAATTACATATCCCAAATGAAGACATCAATGACCCCTGAGGTAAATGTACTTTGCCAAATTTACATAGGCCATTGGCAATCACTGTGATCTTCTTTTTCTTTCCTTTCCTTTTCTTTTTTTTCAATTTTTTTTTAGTGATTTAAGTTTTATTTCATTATGATGAGAAAAGATGCATAATTTCAATTTATCTGAATTTGTAAACATTTAAAAACATATTTTAAGTAAATAGAATTACATCGCATTCTTCTTTCTCTTTTGTACCACAGTTCCTCCCAGAGACCCCCTTCAATACCTGCCATACCTTTTGTTTTTTTATCATATTATTTAAAATTTATAAAATATTGTAACAGTAAAAATGACTATTATAAAAATTGTTTGATATAAAACAGCAATCAATTGAAAAGTCTTATGTAAATGCTTGTCTAAAGCAATACTGAAAATACAAATGTTTTTCTCAATATAAATTTTATAATATAACTCCAAACATATTAACTGTATGATACTTTAAAATAATATATCACTATTAGTTTTTTTAATGAACACAAATAGATAAAGACTGTTTATTTGTTTGTTTGTTTTTAGTAGAGCTTAAAATTTTGGCTCTTACTGTGGTACAAACCCAAATTAAGAATAATTTTTAGACACTGGAGTTCATTGTAATAAGGCTGTATTTCAATGACCCTCACATCAGCAAAGGATTGTACCTCCATAGTAGCTAAGCTAAGAGTTGACAGACAGTTCTCCTGTGCTAAGGAATGAATTGTAGGCATGATATTTGGATACAGATTTCCTGCAATAGTCAAAGCTATTTGACTTGAGTGATTGTCTTCATTCTTAGCCTACAGGGAACAGGTTACATTCATTGAAGAAATAGTGTGTCTATTAAGATGGTCTATCTATGAAGTCATTCACCAATTGTTTCAATGAACAATTGTTCTGGGCTGACGGAGTTCCTGTGTGCCTGGGTCCTACTGGTCCCAGTTACTCCCAGTCTTGGAACAGATGATGTGTCCTCCTCACCTCTCATGATCTTCTTTTTCATACATCCATAACCCTCTTAACAAAAAGATCCCAATGTGTCTTGTCTGTCACATACAATAGTACACTCTATACTCAATGAATTTTTTCTTATGTACTTTATATCATTCCTATATTTTTATAATACTAAGTTACTGGAAATACTATGTAAACAGTTGTAGATTTTATTGTTCAGAGATTACTAATAAGAGTAAAGTTCACATGTATTCACCAAGCACAGGCAGAAGCACTGCATGCAGGTTTAACCACATAGGAAAATTAACAACACAATGTTTCCCAGAGCTTCTCTCTCAATATGTTGAATGTTAGGGTGGCTGAGCACATAGTTGTAAAACCTATAGATGAAGAATGCATGGTGCTTTGGGAACTGAATGCAGAATGCATAGTACTTCAGAGTCTTATTTGAATGAGTGCCTTGAGTCCTTTCTGCTATATTGAAATACTGTGATTTCTTTGTGAAAAAAGTTTAAAGTTGGCACCAGCACTTTCACATTGATTAACACTGTGAGACAATTAATCTTTGTGTGATACTTCTTGCAAATATCCTAAGATTCTAAAGCACAGTTATAACTTGTAAGCATTCATTAGAATTATAAGAATTCTCTCTTAGAGTATAAATTAAAAGTGTAATCTCCCTTAGGACATGACATTCATACCAATACAGGCTTGGGAATCACATCACAGAACACAATCACAATTTTGCTCAAGTCAAGAACCTACAGATTTGACAGACAAGCTCTGAAAATGTAGACAAATTTGAGGGGGTAGAAAAAAAAACTTTTCTTCTTTTATGCCTGACATTTTAAAAGGCATACTTTAGTTTTTCTTTCTTTCTTTTAATTCTCTTTCTAGTCTATCCAAATCAAAATCTTGGATCATGTGTTATCTCCCAAAATAAATGAACTGATTAACCAGTACATTTAAGTTACATAGGGCATTACTTCTGTGTACACTGTAGACAGAGCTATCCTACATAAAGATGAAACAGAATTCCATCTTCATTAAGCTTTTGAGATCGCAGATATCACAAAAAGACAAAGATGTGGAAAGTATTCATTGATAGAAAAGAAACAGAACAAAGGGACCACATGAGATGTGGTTTGGATAAGAAGGATAAAACAATTTGCTCCTGCTGAATTATAGTAACCAAGCATGCTAGGAATAGTCAAGACAAATAAAAGAAAAATCTGCAGATAAGAAAATCAAAGATCCAATGTGCAGAAGCCTGGGCTTTGAGCAGAAAAATGGCCTCAGGAGGCCTGTGTTCTTCTGGGAAACAGAGGAAGCTCTAGCCACACAAACACTTCCCTATCTGTGGCATCAGAGAAGAGAGGAGATAGTGCATGCCATTCCCTATTTTTCTACATCAAACAGTAGTTCCCCTAATACCATAGATAAGCCTGACAGATGAAGAACTTCTACTACCTGAGTTGGGTCTCCTATTTTCTGCTGCTACATTACTTAGGCAATTAGGCAGATGATGCATTGAAAAGTAGTGGCAGCAAACAATTAGGGGGCCACTGAAGTCTCTTTGACTTCAGTGGGCTTACAGTCTCCTTTCCTTTCTTGCTCAGCTTGGAAGTGTCACCAGAAAGTTATCCAACACCTCCATAATAAAAAACATCTCCTACTTCCCCTATAAGTCCCATCCTGTGAACATGACCCAAACAGCAACAGATTCACCAACTAAGGCAAAATAACATGTAAAGGGGCTGAAAATTAAGCATGTTTTGCCTTTACAGTCTACAAAATTACGAATAAACCATCATGTGAAATCAAGGTCCTGTGAGCACTGGCAAAGATTTAAACCAAGATATCAAGAATGCAGTTAAATCATCAGAGTACTACTAATTACAATTCTAAAAGTTCAAAGGCCAATGAAGAGATTTAAAGATACATGAAAGAAGAGTGGATAGTGTTGAGAGAGTAAGTTCATAAGAATATTAGGAAACCTCCCCCACCATGGTGTTGTTGAAAATTAAAGAACTGTTAAGAAACCACCAAAAGTTTGTAACTTGAATAGGTCGTTCAACTTAGAGGGTATATCTGGCAGAGTAACTCTAACCAATGATGGGAGAAGACATTATATTTTTTGATCCATTCTAGGGAGCTCAAGAGAGACAAAAGAAACTTTTGAAATTTTCTTTTTTGTTCAAATATATTTATTTACTCAATTTAGATCCTGATGGTGCTCTCATCCCTCCTCTCCTCCACCCCACCCTTACAATCTTTTTTTTCCTATTATCCCTTCAGAGATGGGGAAGTAACCCTGCCCTGCACCACCACATCCTAGAATACACAGTTATGGTAAGTCTAAGTGCATCCTCTCCCACTGAGGTCCAACTGTGTAGTCCAGTGAGGAGAAGATCCAATGGCAGGCAACTAAGTCAGAGATAGCCTCTATTCCAATTATTAGGGAACTCACATGAAGACCAAGTTACAGTTCTGTTCCAAATGTGTAGGAGCCCTTGTGTGTTCTATGGTTGGTGATTCAGTCTCTGTGAGCGTCCATGGGCCCAGGTTAGTTGATTCTATGTGTGTATTCTGAGGTGTCCTTGACCCCCACAGCTTGCTCACTTACATTCCCCACTCTCCCACAAGACTCTCCATGCACTACAAGAAGTTTGGCTGTGGTTCTTTGTATCTATTTTCATCCTCTGCTAAATGAAGCCTATCAGGAGTCCGTGATACTAGGCACCTGTCTACAAGAATGTTGGAGTATCACTAATAGTGTCAGGGATTGGCTATCTTACATGAGATGAGTTTCAAGTTGGGCTAGATATTGGTTGGATATTCCTTGAAATTCTTCTCTCTATCGCTGCTCATCTTGTAGTAAGAACAAATTTTGGGTTGAAGGCTTTATGGGTGGATCAATGTCCCACTCTCTCCACTAGAAATCCCACCTGGCTACCATAGGTGTTCACTTCAGTCTCCACATCCCCCACTAGCAGGAGCTTCAGTTAGGATCACTCCCATAGATTCCCTGGAGCCTTCCCCATCCTAAGTCTGCAATAACTCCCAGAGATGCCCCTACTGATTGCAGTTATCAGTCCTCTGCAATACCCTCTCTCCCCAGACCTGATCCCCATCCCTGTTTCCCCTCACCATTTCCCTCCATCCACCTTCACTGAGATGACTATTTTGTCTCCTGTTCTGAATGAGATTCATGTATTATCCCTTGAGACCTCATTATTATGTAGTTTCTTTGGGTCTGTGAATTTAATATGGTTATCCTGTACTTTATGGCTAGTGTCCAATTATCAGTGAGTAGATACCATGTGTGTTTTTTTGTGTCTGGGTTACTTCACACAGGATGATATTTTCTAGTTCCATCCATTTGCATGCAAATTTCATTCTTTGTTTTGGATTACTGAATAGTATTTCATTATGTAGATGTATCACATTTTCTGTATCCATTCTTAAGTTGAGGGACATTTAGATTATTTCTAAGTTTCTGACTATTATGAATTAAGCTGCTATGGATATAGAAGAGCAAGTGTTCTTGTCACATCTTTTGGGTATATGGTCAAGAGTGGTATAGCTGAGTCTTGAGGTAGAACTATTTCCAATTTTTTGCTAAGCCATCAGATTAATTTCCAGAGCAATTATACAAGTTTGTACTCCCAGCAGCATGGAGAAATAGTCTCCTTGCTCCACATCCTTGCCAGCTAACATGTGCTATCACTAGAGTTTTGTTCTTAGCCATTCTGATGGATGTAAGGTGATAACTCAGATTTGTTTTGATTTGCATTTTCCTGATGAGTAAAGACTTTAAATGTTTCTCAGCCATTAAAGATCCTTCTGTTGAGAATTTTCTATTTAGCTTATACTCTATTTTTAAAAATTAATTATTTTTATTTACGCTCCGCTCCAGTTTTTATTACCATACCAGTATACCCTCCAATTGTTCCACATCCCATGCCTCCTCTCTGCTCCCTGTCTCCACAAGGATGTCCTGACAACCTACCCTGAGCCCACCAGACCTATAAACTCCCTGGGGCCTCTAGTTGCTTGAGCGTTAGGTGCATCTTCTCTGACTGAACCCTGATCTGGCAGTCCTCTGCTGTATATGTGCTGGGGCCCTCATATCAGCTGGTGTATGCTGCCTGGTTGGTGGTCCAGTGTGTGAGAGATCTCGGGGGTCCAGGATAATTGAGACTGCTAGTCCTCCTACAAGGTTGCCTCCTCCTCAGCTTCTTCCAGCTCTTCCCTAATTCAACCACTGGGGTCAGTAGCTTCTGTATATTGGTTGGGTGTAAATATCTGCATCTGCCTATTTTAGCTGCTTGTTGGGTCTTTCAACGGTCATTCATGATCGATCCCTTTTTGGAAGTGCTCCATAGCCTCAGTAATCGTCTCCAGTCTTGGGACATCCCCTTAAGCTGGATCCCACTTTGGGCCTGTTAGTAGACCTTCTTTTCCCTCAGGTTCCTCTCCATTTCCATCCCTTCAGTTCTTTTAGACAGGAACAATAAAGGGTCAGAGTTTTGACTGTGGGATGGCAACTCCCTCCCTTACTTGATGTCCTGTCTTTCTGTTAGAGGTGGCTCTATAAGTTTCCTCTTCCTACTCTCAGGCTTTTCATCTAAGGTCCCTCCCTTTGAGCCCTGAGAGTTTCTCATCTCTCAGGTCTCTGGTGCATTCTACAGGGTCTCCCAAATCTCCTATCTCCCGAGATTGGCTGTTTCCATTCTTTCTGCTGGCCCTCAGGGCTTCAGTCATTTTCCCTCATGCAATACCAGGTTAGGTTCCTTCTCCCCCCTGCCCCCGTCCAGGTCTCTCTCTCACTTCCCCCTTGTGATTGCTTTCTTCTCCCTCCCAAGTGGGACTGAGGTGTCTTCACTTGGGCCATTCAGCTTACTGATCTTTTTGAAATATGTGGATTGTATCTTGGGTATGCTGTACTTTTTTTTTTTTTTTTTTTGCTAATATCCACTTATTAGTGAGTACATACTATGTACATCCTTTTGGGTCTGATTTACCTCACTCAGGATGACATTTTCTAGTTTCATTCATTTGCCTGCTAAGCTTAGGATGTTCTCATTCTTAATAGTTGAGTAGCATTCCATTTTGTAAATGAACCACATTTTCTGTATCAAGTCTTCTGTCGTGAGACATCTGGGTTGTTTCTAGCTTCCAGCTATCACGAACAAGGCTGGTATGAACATAGTGGATGGAGCATGTGCCTCTGGGCCATGGTAGGACATCTTTTGGGTATACACCCAAGAGTAGTATTGCTGGGTTGTGTGTGTGTGTGTGTGTGTGTGTGTGTGTGTGTGTGTGTACATATGAGTACAGGTTCCCTAGAAGGCCAAAAGAGGACATTAAATCCTTTGAGTACCATGCAGTTTTGACCATCCAAATGTGAGTACTGGTGACTAGGAAGCACTCTGAACCATTATCCCACAGCTTCAACTCTTATAATCTATTTCTTTTTAAAAATGTCAGCATAATTTCAAAGCATGTAGCAAAACTAAGCGCAATGATGTATGTCACTCAGACTTAGAGTGGTAAAAATAAATCAACCTAGATCTCACTCACTAAAAACAAAGGAACATAAGCAAATTTATGCTCATGGATTCCTTAACTTAAAAGAAATAATTTAAATGATTATTTTAAAACCCAAAGCTGCCAAAACCACCAAGATGAAACAAATTCTTAACAACCTTGTTTTAATCAAGAAAATTGATTTTTAATTAAATACTGTAAAATGAATTTCCAGGCTGATCAGATATTTTGAGAGAATACTGTGATATGCTTACAGAGTAATTAACACTAAATTTATGCAAACTGACATGAAGATTGAAAAGAATAAAAAACTCTCAGCTTTAGATCGTGCAGCCCTTCACTGAAACCAAAGGCAAAACCAGGAAAACACAAGTTGGTATCCCTAAACATAAAAACACAATAACACTTATAATATACAAAATGACATATGTTGATAGAAATCTACTCAAACAATATGAGACTTTTATAATGAATCTCATAAAAACACCTAAATAAGTAGACAGATACCATCCTGATAAATCAGATAATACAATGATACAACATAGTAACAATATATATTTCCCCAAATCATATGAAGGGTTAGGATAATTCATACCAAGAAAGCAATTGTTCAAGAAGAGGTAGACATTATTCTGAAAGTTATACAGATATACCAGATAAATAAACAAGCATCAATTGACTTAAAAAGGAATAGTAAAGTGGGAGGGCATGGTGCAGCTAAATTCAAGGCTTACCATCTATGAATAACTAATAAAGATGCTATGAGTTCAACATTTAAGATATACATGAGAGCCAAATATTCAGGATAAGAGATTCTAGAAAGATACCAGGGATGCATACTAAATAAGGGTTTTGTTAAAAAAAAAAAAAAGCAAAAAAAAAATCACTAAATTGATGAATAATGACATGTATTTAATTTTTTTTATATATCTGAGAACTTCCTACACTAGGACTGTATTTACATAATTTCTAGTCCTTCCCTCTTCCTCTGAAACTTTTTCCACATTTGCTCACCACCCCTTCTCATATTCATGAATTCCCCTTCTATGATTTGATCCTGGAGAAAATTGAATCTCCCTTTCTCAGCATCCATTGATTGCTATAACACTTTCATTTTGTGAAATTTCCTGCACCTACAATGACAGTCTACTGGCATTATCATTATGCAGATCTTATTCAGGCAATCATATCATTTTACAAATGTAGCTTTCCTGTTGTATATAAAAGATGCTATCTAGCAATGGGTGCTGTGGTCCTCTAAATCTTACATCTTCCTTTCAGTAATAGTACCTGAATACTTAAACGTATTCAGATAGAGGATACTACAGTGTTGTACATGGTTGAAATGAGGGTAAATTACTGTGTTCCTAAACCCAGTTGTACGCCTACAGTGCAATTCTGACAAGCAAGGATCATGGGATAATAGCCTTCTAAACAAATGGTGCTAAGGCATATGGCTAGTGATCCGTCAGAAGAAAGACACAAATAATGTCTTAAATTTTATGTGCTTTACACAATCAAATCACAGTCTTAAGTGCAACATCTTGAAAGAATATAGAAAGAACCCAACAACTAAGGAATACTGAAGATCTTTGTGATAAAATGAGTCTTTCCAGCAACTGTATGTCTGTGAATTATTCCCCAAAGAGGAATATAATGAAATGATATGGAATATGATTTCTGTTTATGAATGAAAATATTCATAAACTATTCATTCATAATTTTCAAAACATAGAAATACCCCCACATGACTCAATAGATGAAAGGCTATGCTAGGCAAATGGTGTACAAACATTCCATAGACTTCAGAACAAATGGAATAGGTGGCAAATTAGATGCATATCTAGACAATAATTCTGTGAAACAATAATATTTCAAAATGTAACATAGTGCCTTGTTATATTTCTTATGAGATTTTTGAAAGGGAAGATGATTTACATGTGAAGTCTGAGATAGTGAGGAGCTAGTAACAGGTGTGTGTGTGTATGTGTAAGTCAAAGAGCAAGAAGAAATGGCAGAATAGGGCTTGCTGCTTTTGATGTTCCAGAGGATACATATCCCTCATTCTACAAAGTACAAATTTTGTATGCACATAATATCTACAAGTAACTTGGAGAGACTGAATTAGTTCAATGCATTTTACTGACATTCATACACAGTTTAGGATATTGTAGTTTTGTAAAATGTCACCATTAGAGGAACTAAGCATAGTGCCAAAAGATTCCCTGTGCTTTCAAGTCAAACTCAGGCAATATATAATTTCTTAGTTAAAAATAAATTTATTGTTTAGATTAGAGAGAAGTTTTCATGCTATTTCCAAAAATATAAATATAAAATTAATAATTCTATTGAGAACCAAGAATAAAATAATTATGAATTGAAGTTACGAGTAAAGTTAAAACATTTAACTTAAGCACTGTCTAATGTTTCACCATGGAAAGAAGAATGACATGTGTGCACACATATTTAAAGAGAGGTTACACCCTAGGTCATAATATATTCATAAGCTCTTCACTAGAAGAGTAGTGAGGTAACTCAAGGTAGATGGATTAAGGAAAAGAGAGCCCATGTACGTGGATTAAAGAAAAGAGGATATTGTGTCAGTTTTATCTCTCTCTCTCCCTCTTCCTCTTTTCCTGTCCCCCCCGATGTGTGTGTGTGTGTGTGTGTGTGTTTTATTGTTATTGGGTTGCTTAGTTGGTTTTTGCCTTTGTTTTTCTGTTTGTTTTTTCAACTTCATAAGGGCTAGAATTATCTGGAAAGACTGTCATGTGAGAAAATGCCTCCTTCAGATTCGCATATAGACAAGACTTTAGAAAAAAATTCAATTAATGATTGATATGGCCCACCCTTGGTGAGTGCTGCCAACCCTACATAGGTGGTCCTGAATGGTATAAGATAGAAGGCTGAGCAAGCCATAGAAGCAAGACAGTAAGGAAGTTCTTCCACCATTATGTTTTCAGTTCCTTCCCTAGGTTTCTGACTTGAGTTTCTGCACTGATATCCCTCAGTGTCAGACTGTGACCTGAGAATTTTCCGCTAAAATAAACTCTCCCCACCCAAGTTACTTTGGATCATGATAGTCATTGCGGCAATAGAAACCAATATAAAAAGAAAGATGTGTCTAAAGTCATCAAGATAGCTCTGCATGTAAAGGTACACTTGCAATGCAAATTTAATAGCACTACTTTGATCTTCAGGATTCACATAAAGTCAGAAGGAGAGAACATACTGCATAGGTTGTCCTAAACATGTGTCTTCGTGCATGGCCCTTCTCTCTGCCTTTCTAGGTCTGTCTGTCTGTCTGTCTGTCTATTTATCTATATCTTTCTATCTCTATATCTCTTACCTATCTCTTTGACACACACACACACAAACACTCTAACAACAGTAAATAAATAAAGTTTAAAATAAGTACATGACTTGTTTATTTATGTAATTTGAAATACACTGGAATAGTTCTGTGGTTTCTGTGGCAATATTACTGTGCTACAGTTCAGTATGAGGCTCCACCACAGCTGTCCATGAGCTGCAGAATGTTTGGCTGCCCTGCAGCAATATTGCAATTTTAATTAACATTTGGGGAACAACAGATCAGTTCAACAGTCCTTCTCATTTAATTGATAGTCTTTTGAAAATTGGGATGCTTGTTTCGTGCACGGACCATTGCTTACCACCTGCAGGATTTATTTGTGTGGGTAGTCTTTAAATCTTATCTGTCCCATTACAAAGCCAAATGCCTATCACTTCTGTTTGGAAGTGTATTGCAGGGATGAATTTGAACACTGAAGGAAAAGAAGAGCATATTTTGTAATAAAAAAAGAAAAGGACATTTAAAACTTTTATTTTGGTGCTATAGGGAAAAAATTTGGAAAATGTTCTACTTTGTAAATTGGCTCAGTGCTTAAATTGGTACACTTAGATGCTATCACCCATGTTTCAATAGAAATGATGTTTGAAATATTTCATTTTGAAATATTTTCAGGCATGTACAGTCAATGGTGTATGTTGAACACTATTAGGTTCTGTCTAATGCCATGCTCACCTAACCTCCTCACAGAATCACAAAGGGTTTTGTGTCTTCAGCATATATGTAATTGATTCTTAGATCAACTAAGCCTAGTCACAAATCCATAGAGTTGTTTGAAAATAGTAATTAACTCCATGTCTATTTTATACTTAAACTAAAAATGGACATATGTTTTAATCCAGACAAATGAGACAAGAAAAGTACTACTCTGAGCTTCTGTGAAAATTCCACACAAGTCTCTTCATGTACTGAGACTGCCAAAGGATATCTTGTCGTCTCCACATTGTTCATAGAGATTGTTTTGTATCTATTTAGAAACATTTCAATCAACTGTGTGAAATATCACTAATGAATCCCATGGATATAGACTGATAATTGAAAGAACTTAACTATATAGATATTATTTAGGACTTTACTTAAACATTTAATTTCCTTGTGGAAACTGGAAATGAAGACTTGAATGCAGACATTGAAAATTTTTTGATTGAAAATGTAGATAGTTGGTGGTCAGTATAGTAACCCTCAGCAGATAATCAGCATCATATACATAAAAAAGATTATCAATTCATGAAGGAAATTTACATTCTTGCTACCAGATGAATGTTCTTGGAAATATCATGTCAAGTGAAACACATTATACCAAAGAAATACTAGAAAAGTCATATTGACTTCAATTGTTTAGAATAAGCAAATTCTTCGAAGCACAGTAGTGATGTGGGTGGTGTCAGGGGTTACTACTTGATGAGCATAGTTTCTATTTGAGGTATTGAAAAGGTTTGGGGAATATACAGTACAGACAGATGATAGGATATCTCTTGGACAGTGGTAAAATGAGCCAATTTAAGTCAAGTTAGACTATAGTAAAGGCAGGTATATTTGGGAAGTTACTCTGTGGTAGATGAGTTCACTAGCCCCAGGGACCGAATACAGGGAAGTCACCATTGGGAAGGTTGGTGGGGAGAAAGGAGGAGAGAAAGAGTACTCTCACAGGGAGAGAAGAAAAGAATGGAGAACTAGAGAGAGCAAGATTAAGAGAGAGTGAGAGTGAGCAAGAGTGAGAGAGAGCAAGAGAGAGAGAGAGAAGAGAGAGAGAGGAGAGAGAGAAGAGAGAAGAGAGAAGAGAGAAGAGAGAAGAGAGAAGAGAGAAGAGAGAGAGAGAGAGAGAGCGAGAGCAACCAAGCAAAATATCTGGATTATATAGGGAGGAGCCTCTAAGGGCAGCCCAGTCCATAGGCTTGAAAGTTCAGGACTGAGTATGCCAGGTAGGGACTGAGGAATACTGGGAGAAGAGGAGAACATGGAGGCTAGGTCTGCTTTAGTATGTAAAATGTTTATATCAGTCTCTTGTCCCGGGTCCAAAACCAAACAACCGTTACATAGCATTATGCATATAAAATACTACAGAAGTGTGTGTTTAAATGGATAAAATGCCAAAATTATATATATAACTATTTCCATAATATATTTATATTATATGTATTGAGACACATAAATATTTACATATATTACCACATATTTTTTTTTAAATGTGGCTGGGAAATAGATGTAGTAGTTAAGCATATGTACTGTTCTTGAAGACTACCCAATTCTGTTCTCAACATCCACACTGGTCAGCTTGCAATCACCTATAACTCTCAGTCCTGAAGATCCTGGTCCATCTTTTGACCTCTGTAGGAAACTGCATGTGTACAGCATACACAAACTCACAAAATATAAATATAATTAAAAGATAAAACAGTATTTTAAAAATACTGAAATGTTGCAAAAGATGAATCGGTGCATTATTATTCTAATATCCCTCAACAGATAATCAAGTGTGTTATGTACATAAAAATGAAAATTAAATATCTATAAAAAGGTAGTGCCCACTCATGCTACCTCTTCTATATTGGCTAGATAACCAAGTTTACGTAAGAAGGATGGGGTGAAACCAAGAGGTAGCTTCCAGCCGCAATGGATAGATACATCTACAAGACAACTCCTGCACCCAAGACTTGGAACATCAGGGCAAAGGGGATGGAAAGACTATAAGAAACAAAGGACATGTAACTCGGACTTCATGTGGAGCAGGGGCTCTCCCTAAAGCTGTGGCCTCACTGTAGTACCTGTTCCCCAACATGGCTGTCTTTTCTGACCTCAGTGGGATGTTCTCCCAATCCTGCAGAGACTTAATGCATCAGGGTTGGGGTATAACCAGGGAGTGGCCCACCCACTCAGAGAAGAAGGGATGGATGGGGGAGAGGAGGGACTCTAAGGACTCTGTGAGGGGGTACTTGGAAGGGAGAAGCATTTGGGATATAAATAAATAAATAAATAAATAAATAAATAAATAAATAAATTTTAAAAGAAATAAAGAACCAGAGGAATAGGGAGTCTATGGGAGAATGTGAATCCTAGAAATGACAGGAAGCCTCATCCATGGTACTTGTCTTAGTCAGGGTTTCTATTCCTGGACAAACATCATGACCAAGATGCAAGTTGGAGAGGAAAGAGTTTATTGAGCTTACTTCCACACGGCTGTTGGTCACCAGAGGAAGTCAGGACTGGAACTCAAGCAGGTCAGGAAGCAGGAGCTGATGCAGAGGCCATGGAGGGATGTTTCTTACTGGCTTGCTTTCTCCTGGCTTGCTTAGCCTGCTCTCTTACAGAACCCAAGACTTCCAGCCCAGGGATGGCACTACCCCTTTGATCACTAATTGAGAAAATGCCCCACAGCTGGATTTCATGGAGGCATTTCTCCAACTGAAGCTCCCTTCTCTGTGATAACTTTAGCCTGTGTCAAGTTGACACACAAAACTAGCCAGTACAATTGACCCCTTGTCAACTTGACACACAAACACATCACTATTAAGCCTCAACCCTTATGTTTGTGTGTCAAGTTGACAAGGGGTCAATTGTACTGGCTAGTTTTGTGTGTCAACTTGACACACAAACACATCACTATTAAGCTTTAACCCTTATGTTCTTATTCATCCCCAAGATCTAAAGTCCCACAGTCTTTACATATTAAAAGTCCAATTAATTTAAAATGTCCAATATCTTTTAAAATTTAAGGTCTCTTAACTGTGGGCTCCACTAAAATACATTCTTTCTTCAAGAGGGAAAAATATCAGGGCACAGTCACAATCAAAAGCAAAACCAATGTCTGGGATCCAACTCACAATCTTCTGGGCTCCTATAAGGGCTTTGGTCACTTCTCCAGCTCTGCCCTTTGTAGCACACATCTTTATCTTCTGGGCTCCAGATGCCTGTACTCCATTGCTACTGCTGTCCTTGGTGGTCACTGTATGGTACTGGCATTCCCAAAACACTGCTGTAACTAGGCTTTACCAGTAGCCTCTCATAGACTGTCTTCATGGTGCCAAGCCTCAACTCCTTTGCATGACACCTTCAGTCCTGGGCCATCAATTGCAAACTGAGGCTGCACCTTCACCAATGGCCTTCCATGGCTTCTCACTGTGCTGAGCCTCAGCTGCTCTCCATGACCCCTTTATGCTGTCAAAACCAGTACCACCTGGGTGACTCTTACACATTACCAAGTCCTGCTGCAGCACAAGGTACAACCTTGGCTATCTCTGGAATACAGCCTCTTTGTGCTCTCAGAAAACACTCCCCAGAAGATATCACCTCAATGATGCTGGTCTCTTCTTAATCACCGTTAATTTCTTAGCTCCAGCTAACCAGCATCAATAGTCCCAGCAATGCAAAGTTTTCACTTTAGTAGTTCTGGTATCTTGTTAATCACAGCTGATACTTCAGCCCCAGCTAACCAGAACCACAGAATTTTCACAATTAAAACAACATGGCCCTGATAAGAGTCTTTAATCTTCTCTCTGAAATTTTACAAGCCAGGCCTCCATCTCTGCACTGTTTTCAACATGATCTTCCATGCTCCTACAGAACATCCCACAGAGTTCTTAACAGCCAGTGGCTGCTCTTCTAGTTCAAAGTTTCAAAGTCCTTCCACAGTCCTCCCCAAAACATGGTCAGGTTGTCACAGGTATACCCCACTTCTGGTACCAATTTGTCTTAGTCAGGGTTTCTATTCCTGGACAAACATCATGACCAAGAAGCAAGTTGGAGAGGAAAGAGTTTATTGAGCTTACTTCCACACGGCTGTTGGTCACCAGAGGAAGTCAGGACTGGAACTCAAGCAGGTCAGGAAGCAGGAGCTGATGCAGAGGCCATGGAGGGATGTTCCTTATTGGCTTGCTTTCTCCTGGCTTGCTCAGCCTGCTCTCTTATAGAACCCAAGACTTCTAGCCCAGGGATGGCTCTACTCCTTTGATCACTAATTGAGAAAATGCCCCACAGCTGGATTTCATGGAGGCATTTCCCCAACTGAAGCTCCTTTCTCTGTGATAACTCCAGCCTGTGTCAAGTTGACACACAAA
>JADRCD010195855.1:0-12293 GCA_019843815.1 Montemys delectorum | reverse complement strand
GTCATTCCCTCAGACTCTGCTCCACACTTTGTTTCTGTAACTGGTTCCATGGGTATTTTATCCTACCCTGAGAAAATTGGAAATATCAACACTTATGTCTTCTTTCTTGAGATTCGTGTGGTTTATGAATTGTATTGTGGGTATTCTGAGCTTCTAGGCTAATATCCACTTAAATCACTGAATACATACTATGTATGATTTTTTATGACTGGGTTCCCTCACTCGGGATGATATTTTCTACTTCCATTCATTTGCCTACAAAATTCATAAATTCATTGTTTTTAAAAGATGAGTAGTATTCCATCATGTAAATGTACCACATTTCCTAATTGATTCCTGTTGAGGGACATCTGGGGTCTCTCTAGCTTCTATCTACTACTAATAAGGCTGCTATGAACATAGTGAAGCATGTGTCATTATTAGATGTTGAAGCATCTCCTGGGTATATATCCAGGACTCAAATAAATTGGTCCTTATGTAGTACTACGTTCAATTTTCTGAGGAACTGCCAAACTGATATCCAGAGTGGTTATACCAGCTTTCAATCCCATGAACAATGGTAGAGCTTAATTGGTTGTGCTCAGAGAACATGGAAGATTATAGTGTTGACAGGAGTGCAGTGAGAGGAAGTTGAGGTCACAGTATGTCACTGGCATATAGACTCTGTGATAACTTTAGCTATACTTCAATTCTGGTATTTTTCGTCCAACAATCTTTCTTGCTCAGCTTTTACCCTGCAATATTGAGTATGGTGAAATTTATAATTATGGGATGATTTCTCTATTTTTCCTCTATTCACGTGTATTTGTTCACTTTTTCCATTTATTTACTTATTCAATTTACATTCCAATGGCTATCTTTTCCCCATTCCACCTTACACAGTCTCTCATAGCTGTTTCCTTTTATCTCCCCAGAGTGGGTGGGTACCATTTGAGTATCCCTGAACTTTGACACTTCAAGTCTCTGCAGGGCTAGTCTCACCCTTCCCTACTGAGGTCAGACGAGGCAGCCAACTTAGAGGAACAGTTTGGACAGACAAGCAACACCTTCAGGGATAATCCTGACTCCAGTTGCAGGGGAATCCATGTGGAGAATGAGTTGTACATGTACTACATATATGGTGGGGCCTTGGCACACCCTGAGTATGTTCACTGGTGACTGGTTCAATCACTTCTGGTTTCCCCTCTGCTGTCACTTCCATTTTAACCATTCATCTGGTTAAACAGGTCCCTTTCCCCTCTGAACCTGCTACTCCCAGTTTTCAGGGTCCCTGTCAGGCTCCTTCCTGTATTTACATCTTGGCAAATGAGAAGCTGCATATTCATGAGAACAGAGTTCATGCAATTGACCCAAGAATGGGGCTGGGAGTGGCACTGTGAGAGCCTGAACAGCATGTCATCATTTATTCAGATTTATGCAAATCAGCTGACACATCTGTAAGGCCAATGATTATGTACATAAGGCTGTATGCTAATTTTACTATGAATATGCTAATTGTGCTCTCTGATGATCTTATCCATCCACGGTTCATCCTGAGGCTCTCAATCTTTTCCCCAACACTTCCAAAAGACTAACTAGGGGTATTAAAGACTGCAGCAAAGAGCAGGGCAGAGGTGGTACATGCACGCCTTTGATTCCAGCACTTGGGAGTCAGAGGTAGGCAGGTTTCTGAGTTCAAGGCCAGCCTGATCTACACAGTGAGTCCAGGGCACTCAGGGCTACACAGAGAAAACATATCTTGAAAAACCAATAAACAAACAAACAAACAAATAAACTTAAAATATTTAGTTTTTTATTTTAATTTAAGTTATTCATTTTATTTTTTCCTTTATTTTTGTTTTACTCTTCAAAATAAAGTAACAGAACTTTCTTGATTATTGATGTACTTCTGTTATTTTATTTGAAAACCAGGAAGATTGAGCTGGATAAATCAGGATCAATGATGTGAAAATTCACGGTACCTTGAATTCTGCCTATTTTCCAAGACAATGCCATTCATTTTCTGGTACTGAGTTTTAGTCTACAATTGAAAAGTTAATGATATTGAAGAACAATGTTAAAGTTCTAGAGGTCAAGAAATGTAATTTTCTCATTGCAAGGTGCTAAAATGTGCTTCTGTGGAAATTTTAATATGTGGTGGAAGCTCTACAGAAAAGCAAAAGTATAAACTATCTGTCCTTCAAGTGTATCTATGATTATGATATTCTCACTAAACCATGTGCCTCAATGTCATTTTTCTGATTAGTGTCTGCAAGGCATTCCTGTAAGAAAGAAGACTATGAAAGAGTGCCTTAAGAAATACCTGCATTTGAATTGCAGCTTGATTAAATCTATGCTGTAGAACTATCAATCTGTATAGGCTTATAATTTAGATGTTGCACATAAATAGTGATCAACATATAGACATATCTTTCCAATGTGTAAATGGTTCATGGTAAGGTTGGTGCTACTCAAATCCTTGGAGTAATGTTGCTAAGTTTACTTAGAGGCCAGTTTTGAGAATCAAGAATATTGTCATGGAGAATCTTTAATCCATATACCACATGTTCTCAAGGCATGAAAATTCAAATGTTGAAACCTTTCATTTTTTCTTCTTTTAAATAGTATATCATGTGTCATCATGGATAAAAGCCATGTGAACATAGGAAATGAAAAAAAAAAATTGCTGTTGTTGTTTCTGTCCCAGAACAATGAGAAGATATTACCCCTTTGGTACTTTCCAAATAGGATACAAGTGTGCAACTAATTCCTTTTCCAGGTTTACTGTGAATATTTCCATAGCTGCGCTGCAGAAAATCCCTGAGGTGCTAGGAATTTGGAAATACTTCTTCTCCTGGTTCACAGTGTTAATGTGGCATGATTCACACAACTGGAACATTAATGAGAATCCAGCATCACTGAGGTGAAATCTTCGAGTGAGATTTTTCTGACAAGAAAAAAAAGTTGTGTTCCAGAGATAGCCAAGGTTGTACCCTGTGGTGCAGCTGGACTTGTTCATGTTTGGGAATCAACTAGGTAGGTGGCATTGGTTTCTAAGGCATGAAGGTCTTATGCACAGCAGCTAAGACTTGGCACCATGAAGGGAGCCTATGAGAGGAATGCAGTGAAGCTTTGTGGACGCAGGTGATCCCAGCATATTGAAGATGACAGTCCCATGGGGTAAACAGGAAGAAGAGCAGCAGAAGTAGAAGGGAGTCCATCAGAACCCAGAGTCCTATAGAGGAAAGAGAAGAAGGAATGACACAATTTCTGTTGAGGAGTGAAGAAAATCATTTTTCTTTCTTTCTTTCTTTCTTTCTTTCTTTCTTTCTTTCTTTCTTTCTTTTTTTTTTTTTTAACGAGACAGGGTTTCTCTGAGTAGCCCTAGCTGTCCTGGAAACCCTAGCATTCCTGGAACCCACTCTGTAGACCAGACTGGCCTCAATCTCAGAAATCCACCTGCCTCTGCTTCACAAATGCTGTGATTAAAGGCGTGCCCCACCACTGCCCAGCAGAAAATCATTTTTCAATCCCAGATATTGGAGCTAGAAGGTATAATACTTTATTTACCTTGCGACTTGCAGTGATGGCGCACACCTTTAATCCCAACACTTGGGATGCAGAGGCAATCAGATTTCTGAGTTTGAGGCCAGCCTGGTCTACAGAGTGCATTGTTCCAGGACAGCCAAGGCAACACAGAGAAACCCTGTCTCAAAAAAAAAAAAAAGAAGTTACCTTGGAGACCTCAAATTTTAAGGTGCCAGAGCTACAGGATATCTGCTCAGAGTACTGCTTTCAGGGAATAAAATGAGCCAAAGAGAAAAAATTGTGCTGAAGTGAACAAAGCAAAGAGGAGTTGGAGATCTGAAGAATGCTTTGACATCAGATATCAAGGTGCAGAGCTTTGAGATTGGCCAGCAGGCTCCAGGTCTGCATTTGGTCCAGTATCTCCTCACAATAGCCCTTAGGAATGGTGAAGTATATCGTGTGAACTTGGAGGTATGCGATGCGCTCTGCTAATTGTTTTTGAAACTATAGCAGATTGCAATTACATGATCAGATGAAGGTCAGAAGAGCCTTTGAATGTTGGAACTTTGCCACTGTGATGCAGTTGTAGATGATGGGGAATTTAAAGTTAGAGTTTATGTATTTTACATTATGCTATGTTTAAGTGTGGTCCCCATACACCTATGTGTTTTAATAGTCATATGGGGACGAGAGAGTGGAATGTGTTAGTTTAAGTGCAGTTGTCCCAGAAAGTAGCACTATCGTAAGTTGTGGCCTTGTTGGAGGAAGTGCATCACTGTGGGTGTGGGATTTGAACTTCCACCCAGTGCTAAAAAGACCCTACTCTTAGCTCCTTGGAAGACAGTCTCTTCCTGCCTGTCTATGAATCAAGACACAATACTCTCAGCTCCCATTTCAGCGTTTGTTTGCTAGCATGCCTCCCGTGCTCCCTGCTATCATGAAAATGGATGAAACCTCTGAACCTGTGAGCCAGCCTCCATTTAAATGCTTGCTTTCATAAGAGTGGCCTTGGTCATAAAATCCATTCCTAGTAATGTCAGCGCTAAGTCAGAAACCCCGTGAGTGTATTCAATCTGGTGAAGCCTTTGCACAGTTCTGTAGTCTTCTTCATTATGTGAGAATTTATACCACAGAGAAATGTTTTGATTGTATTTAATATGGTAAAGCTTTTTCACACCTCTGTAGTTTTCATCGTTCTGGAACTTCACATTGGAGTGAAATTTTATGGAGATCAGGAATACGGTAAAGCTTCTCTGATGTGAGGAGATGGAGGGCCACGACAACTCAAACACAGGACAACGCCAATTATAAGAATGCATTGTAACCAAGTCACTCCTGATCAGTCAGGGCCAGGAAAATATCCTCAGAAGCTTAGCTGCAATCCCACACTCCTACTCTGAGTCAGACATTTATATAGCTGCCGAAGATGAAAATCAAAATGTCCCGTGCCGAGTTACAGCAACATTTTCTCACAATCGTGGTGTTTTTCTGTTGTCACTCTCTATCAAATGATACAGAATGTGGGATTTGTGGCCTAGGCTATAATAGCCACTTTTATTTTGTGGTTAGGAACATGCATTATAGTTTGAGGATTAAAACAGGAGTAACAGAAGTTATAGTTAGGAACAGTCGTTATGTTTTGGGGAAGAAAACATGAATAATGGAAGCAGGCCAGATATTGTTACATACTCAGGTTCTCTATGACCTGGGATTCAAACTCAGTTTCACCTTCTGATGAAATGGAGGTTGGTGACAAAAAGGTAGTCCTTAGAACAGGTTTCTTTTGCTTGTTGCTAACATTTGTATACCGTAGTCATCTTTGAGTATATGACAGAGCACATATTAAAGGGAAATCTTACAAATGTAATCAATGTGATAAAATATTTTCATAGCACACTTTTCTAAGAAAACATAAAAGAACTCATCATGGAGAGAAATGCTATGAATAAGCAATGCGATAAGTCCTTGGCAAGTTGCAATAGTCTTAGAAATCATGAGAAAAAGTCATAACAGAGAAATGACATAAACATAGTCAATGTATTAAATTTTTGTACTTTCCCTAATTTTATAAAAGAGTAAACAATTTAGCATATAACCAATGTGTTAAAGACTTTGCATATCAACATAGTCTTTGAGTACTGTAAAAAGTAATCTATGACCCTACAAAATTTGGTAAGATATTAGTCAAAACACTTACATTGAGCTGGTCAAGATTATTTTTCTTTTAAAACTGTGACAATATTCATCAAGTAAATTCAAACTTTATGGTGTCCCTCTATTTTGTTTGCACTTGGAAACACATATAGACAAAAACCATATTAGGACAACAGTAAGCAAACATTTTTAGATTTCACAAATCTCTTCAGTTTCATGAAATAACTTTTGCATGTATAAAAGTTTATGGTTGTATATTAGTGCTTTTTAATTGTTATTATAAAATATAATATCTAAGGTAACTTATGAAAGAGTTTAATTTGGTTTATAGTTAACATGATAGTGGAAACACAGGAAGTGTCATACATGTGGGACAATTAGCCTGAGATAGAGATGAATTTTCTCAGTGCTTATACAATTCAAATTGCTCATACCTGGACCATATACACACAAACAACAGAAATGAACTCAGCATGTTTTATTCACATATTTGTACATACTTTATCAAACATCCTTTAAATGAATCATTGGAATGGAAGAATTAGGGAAGGCATGGAGAGAGAAAAAAGAATAATGGAATGCACAGTTAGAGAGGCAGCATACTAGTCAAAAGCACTGAGATTTATTAGAGAGAAAACAAGTTTGACTTCCAAAACCCATTTGGTAGCTAATCATCTCTTGTAACTTCCATCTCATGGGATCTGATGTATCCTCTGGCCTCTGCAAGTACTGCATAGAGATACATGCAGGCAATGTAGCCATTCATTGTCAGTGAAAAGGCCAAGTAACATATAAATGCAGACATATGAGTACTATACTAGACGTCCCAACAGAGAGTGTAAAAGCCAGAAGAGAAAGTGTCATGCAGACACTAAGTGAAGACCAATGCCAGATCAGGTTACTATACCCTGCAAAACTCTCAATTTTTATAGAGGAAGAAACCAAAATATTCCATGACAAAACCAAATTTGAACAATATCTACTTACCATTAAAAACTTACAGAGGATTCTAGAAGAAAAACTCCAACATAAGCAGGATGCATACACCAAAGAGAAAACAAGAAATTAGCCATCTCACAACAAAACCAAAAAGAGGGAATCACAATACAAAATGCCACCTACAGCAACAAACATAAGAGGAACCAACAATCATCTATCTTTAATTTCTCTCAATATCAACAGAATTAATTCCCCAGTAGAAAGACAGCAGTGAACAGACTGGATCTCGAAGTAGGATCCAGCATTTTGCTGCAGCCAAGAATGACAAGGAGGGACACTACCTCAGAGTAAAAGGCTGTAAAAATGTCTTCCAATCAAAAGGTCCCAATAAATATGTGGGAGTTGCCATTCTAATATCCAAGAAAATTAATTTCCCATCAAAAGTGATTTGGGGAAGGATGCTTCATGTTCTTCAAAGGAAAAATCCACCAATGGAAAGTCTTTATGCTGAACATCTATGCCACAAATGCAAGGGCACCTTCAATGACCAAAGAAACTTTACTAAAGCTTAGAGCACACATTGAACCTCAAACTAAAATAGAGGGAGAGTTCAACACCTCACTCCCACCAATGGACAGAACATGGAAACACACAGTGAAACTAACAAAAGTTATGTTCTGCAGGCCAGCCAGTCTTTGCTCCTCCAGCCGTGGGAGAAAAAGAGTTCCTGTACAGGTAGGGAAGGCATTAGCAAAGAAAAAATAATAGACGTGACACAAGGAAGTGCAAGATCTGAATGCATTTCTCAAAATGACGTCAGACTTTTAGAGTCATAGCAAAAGAGAAAATAAAAATCTGGCAGCTCAGGGGTCAAGTTACATCTGAGACCATCTGAAACACACTGGGTCTAAAACAGCAGCCATCTCCTCTGGACCGGTGCAGCACAACTGGGCTCTGAGCGTGGGCTCAGCCAGAGTCCCAGGGGTCCGCAAGTGAGACAGCCAGGAGCGTAGAGGCTCAAATCTCGAATGCTCTTGTCTTCACACTGTCACACACACACACACACACACACACACACAGCTCAAGGTCCTGCCCATCCTTAATCAACTTCTATTTTGTAAGCTTCAATGACCTTCCCCAAACATAAGGTCCAATCTCATATACTTTTCTACCACAGAAGGTCTATAAATGTATTTTTCATCATGGGATGCATATATAAATGTATTTAATGTAAATCTCTTTACTTAGCTTCAAGAATACTCTTCAGGCCGGGCGGTGGTGCACGCCTTTAATCCCAGCACTTGGGAGACAGAGACAGGTGGATTTCTGAGTTCGAGGCCAGCCTGGTCTACAGAGTGAGTTCCAGGACAGCCGGGGCTACACAGACAAACCCTGTCTCCAAAAACCAAAAAAAAAAAAAACAAAACAAAAAACAAAAAACAAAGAATACTCTTCAGACCAGGGCAAAAATCCAACAACATTTTTCATGTAATCATCATAAAACAACATATACATAGTTTAAATCACCCTCCAGTACCTATGTCTTCCACATTCCTACAGGGATGGCCCATTATGTTCTATTTAAGTCATGGAGAAATCCAAAGTCTGAAAATCCACATTGCTCCAAATGAAACCTGGGTCAGGCCTATCATAGCAAACCTTAAGTCTGGGATACCAACTTCCGTCTTAGAAATTTCATCACTAAGTAACCAAGGCAATGCCTAAAATGGCAAATATTTAATTGGTCCTAGCTTAGAGTTTTAAATGTTTAATCTATTACCATCATAGCAGGAAGGATGTCACCCATGATGCTGGAGAAGGAACTGAGATCTACATCTTCATCAGAAGGCAGCCCAGAAGAGACTGTCTTCTTGCCTAGTAGTAGGAGGGTCTGTTTTTTACTGGCCAAAGCTCCAAAGAGCACTACCCTAGTAACTCACTTCCTTCAAACATTATCACTCCCTGGTTGTTGTTTCCGTGCGCACACTAAGGTTACACGCATGTGTCAGATTGTCATGTGATGGATGTGACGACTGTTCTGGGTTTCCAATTTGAGATCTGAAATAAAACACGTAGGTCCAGGCAAGGATGCACAGGGTTTAGATCCCAGGGTGTGGGCGTGGCCCAGGTCCCTGCCACCTCCCCTTCCCCCCTATCCCCACCTGGCCCACGCCCAGCTGCTTTGATCCGGATCAGGGCAGCTCAGGGAGGATTTTCTACCCCGGCTTTCCCAGGAGGCCCCGGGGCGAGGACACAACATGGCGTCTTCGAGGCTGGCGCAGGGATGCGGGCGGGGGTGGAAAGACTGGCAAGGGCGAGGGACCGGACCTTCCGAGTCCTCATGGACCACGCTTCATGGCCTCCCAGGTGACCCGGAGACCTCCGACCCCTCGACCGCAGGGGAGGGAGATCCGCCCACAGCCCCGCCCCGCTGCCCATGCATGGCACGGGCGACTCCTGAGGGACCCTGGCTGCAGACGCCGTGACCCCGTGACCCCCGTGAACCTCGCCCCGAACAGGTGCTGTTCAGGGCCTGCGAGCTCCGCGTGTTCGACGTCCTGGCCGCGCGGGGCCGGGGCAGGGCCAGCGCGGAGGCGTTGGCTGTGGCGTCGAGCTGCTGAGGGCGGGGCCGGACGGTGAGGGTGGGGCCGGGGTGGGGCCGCGCGGTGAGGGTGGGGCCGCGCGGTGAGTGCGGGGCAGGACAAGATCAAGGGTTCAGTCGCTGGCGGGGTGAGGGATCTGAGCCCCACCCCCGGGAGCCGGGCAGATGCTCAGGCCCCGCCTCCCGCCCCTGGTGCCCCCCCCCCCAGGCTCGTTCAACAACGCGGCCCTGGGGTCCGACTTCCTGGTGGCGGGCAGCCCCCTGTCTCAGCGCAGCATGCTGCTCTACCTCGCGGGCACCACATACCGCTGCTGGGCGCACCTGGCCAACGGGGTCAGGTGGGGGGGTGGCGGGGTCAGCTGGGGGGTGTGAGGGGCGGTGGGCAGAGTCGCAGGACGGAGATGGGAGGGGTTTGGGGTGGGCGGGGTTGCCCGGGGTCACCCCGGGTGTCGCGGTGATGCAGCCCCGCACCCCCCGCCCCTGTCCCGCTCCTCACAGGGAAGGTGGGAACCAGTACGCGTGGGCCATGGGCGTCGCCGCCGCTGCTGAGGACCCCTTCGCCCCCATCTATAGGTGTGGGGCCCCGCCCACCCGGCCACGCCCCCGACACCACTCGCACCCAAGCCCTGCCCCGGTGAGACCACGACATCGCCCCGCCCCGCCCCCGTGACATCATCGCCCCCTCGCCCCGCCCCCGAGGTCCAAGGCCGAGCGCCAGCTGTTCACGCACGCCCTGCAGGAGACGTAGAGCGTGTGGGGGGGGGGGCGCGTGCTGGCGGCCTTTGACCTCTCGGCCTTCCCGCGCATCTGCAACCTTGGCGGTGAGGGAGTGGTTGGGCCCAGAGGGCGTGGTCGGGGATCGGGGCGGGGCATAGCCAAGCAGGGCACGGGTGACATCACCAGGCAGAAAGCCAGCACTGATGCCGGTGTGGGCGTGTCCCCGCAGACGGGGGCGGGGCGCTGGCCCACGAGGCCTCCCGCCTATATCTGGGCAGTCATGATGGCCAGGAAGTGACCCAAGGACTGGGAGTGACGTCGTCTCAGCGTGTGTGTGTGTGTGTGTGTGTGTGTGTGTGTGTGTGCACGCTCACGCGCGCAGAAACACAGGAAGGGGCCTCGTCTGAGCTGCGGAGTGACGTCATCAGGCATAGCGGGAATAAACACAACATGGCATTTAAGTACAAGTCTTATTAAATATTATAAAACAGGAGAAAAGTGGCACATCAAATAAATATTGCTCAAACTCCAGTGTGACAGACTTCACTCCAGAATGTATTGGAGATCTCAATGAACCAAGCAGTGCCCTATACTTGGAACTCTATGAAGCAGAGTCTGATTCAAGGATTCAGATATCATTGATTGTCTGTGGAAAGGCTCCCACAGTGAAGGGGAGATACTGAGAAGCAAATTCAGATCCACTAACTCCCATCCTGAATACGTGGGGGAGCAGAGGAACATGGGATAACTACAGATGTAGGACCCAGAAATTCCACTCCTAAGTTTATAACCCTGAGAATTGAAGGAGGGCCTTACACAGGTGTCATTGTTCACAGAAACATTCTATAATCAGAAAATAAGATAGATGAAAATAAGATAAAAATAAGATGAAAATAAGATAAGATGGACAAAATTAAGAGTGGTAACAAATGGAATCTTATAACAACATGTATGCATACATGCCGGGCAGGCTCCCTGCCGGGCAGAACCAGGTGAAAGAGAGGGAGAGAACCTAGTCCAGCCGAGCCTCTCTCTCCTGGGGCTGAGCAGAATGGTGAGTGTCTTGGCTCAGATCTCCTGGGTCTGGAGAACAACCACCCTGAGCCGGGAGTCTGTCCAAGCAGGAACTAGTTTTATTGTATTAATCTTTTCTTTATAAAGGGCTGAGAGAGGAGGCAGAGTTTTCTGCTGAGGTCAGATGATGTAGGGGGAGGGGAAAGTTCATGAAGGGTATGGGGTGAGTAACAGAACCAACAATTACTCTATGTCAGCAGGAGCTAGGCAAAGGCAAGCTTAAGCAGGTTATGCTGAGTCACTCCAGTATGGAAGTGACTGAGACAGTTTACAAAACTCGAGCCAGGCTCAGGTTTATCCTCAAGGCCTAAACCAGGGCCAAATAGAGCCCAACACATACAAAGTTGGGAAATATAATATCAGAAACTAGTAACTCATGGAATGGATTTCATAGAAAACAGAAAGAAGAGATAGTAAATGAGACTATATTACCAAAGTAGAATAGTCCTCAAACATAAAAATAATGTGAGATCAGAAACATAAGAGCTATGGAAAAGTTGTTTTTTTTTTCTTCTTATTTTAAGGTCTTACCATGATGTGAGCTTACTGGCAAAGCACCTTGTTCCACAGTTGAAAGTGTGTGGAAAACTCTGTCCCAGGATTGGTTCACTCAGTCTGCACTGACACCTCTCCCAAATTACTCCTCTCATAACTAATGCTTCCCTTCTGACATCTGCTGGCCACACAGGGCATGACACACCCATCCTTTTTTTTTTTTCCTGCTTGTCTGATGCATGGACAAAAGCAAGCATACTGACAAGAACAGTTCCATATGAGCTATTGTTGCCATAAAATTTTAAAAGATCTACAAAAATAAGTTGTAGTCACTAAGAAAGCAGTGGCACTCTAATTATCCCAAAAAGCCACGAGGGGGCAGGATTTGGTGATAGAAAAAATAATGGACACCCTCATTCCATACGCAGCAAGGCACTGGCAGAACCTCAGCAGGAAAGTTCCAGCAAGATCCAGATGTTTCTGGGAATGGCAAACACACAACAGCTTTCTAGTGGTCATGTATTTGGAAAATTTTGGTCCTCATTCAATAAATGAGTTTGTATTTTTCCAGGAGCCTTAAATACCTCAGCAGATGTGATTTATCACCTTCTGAGCACTACTGCCCAAATTGTCCAATGTTCCAATGTACTTGAAACATAATGTGTTCTACTGTTGAATCACACATGTCAGGAGGATCTGTTGGTTCTGCAGTTCTTCTGTGTCCTTGTTGATTTTATGTCCAGTTATAGGAGATACCAAGAGAGCTGTGGAAATGTCAATAACACAGATTTGCTTAGTTCATATT
>JADRCD010195854.1:0-10634 GCA_019843815.1 Montemys delectorum | reverse complement strand
AACATTTGGTCATTCCTTTGTAGTAGTGAGTACTTTCTTACTACCTGTATGTATGAATTACTTCAGTTACCTACTAATGCTCGTTGTCTTGGTTTATTTGAACTCCTGTAACAATATATGATATCCTGAAATATGTCTACTAGAAATGCATGTCATGCTTTTGGAGAAGAAGTCCAGCATCAAATTATTGGCCAGTTCAGTGTCTGGTGATGTCAAGTTTCCCATTATGAAGATTAAATATTTTATTTTTCTTTTCAAGGGTAATAATAAAATTAATAAGATGAAATATAACAAGAAATAACAAAGCTAACACATCACATTGGACAAAGTAAACATATAAAAAAGAGGTACAAAGAGGGTAAAAAAAACAAAAAGAGAAACAGAAAGAAAAAGAAACAGAAACATCTCATTCACATTCTCAGGAATCCCATAAGAACACTGAACTGAAGATACATATGACCAATAGGGTAATATATCTTCCTGACTCCCCCTTTTCTTTATCTCTACATATATCTCTATCTATCAATATATACATACACAAACATACACACAAACATACACACAAACATACACATACACATATAAGTATACATCTAAATTTACATTGGGAAACAATGAGTTTACACATTGGAGTTACTAACAGGAATATGAGTTGTAGCTCCAAAAACCTACATCACTTCAGCTCTTGCTCCAGTTGCAGGCACCTTTACAAAAGAGATCCTTCTCTCCTCAGCATTGGTAATAGTTTTTATATACCTCATTGAAGGACACTATGAATTTTCAAATGTTTAGGTCCTACTCCTGCCTTATAAATTTTGTCAGCTTTTGAGATTATAATTCAACTACAATTCTCCCTCTCCTCTCCTTCCAAACTTTCAAATAAACCTCTGCTCATTCTCCTTTAAATTCATGGCTTATTTTTCTTTCTAATTGTTATTGCATGAATAAAAGTATATTCACATACCTATATATTCCTAAATACAACTTATTGAGTCCATACAATGCTGTTTATTTTATTTCAGTTCTGGTAATTTGACTACTTTCACAAACATTTATGAGGGTTCTTCTTCATGACATACTTTTGCATTTATTTGCATCTTACATTTTATTGTAAATTTTGGAAAGACCAAATACATTTAGGTCATAGCAGACAGTTTGCTTGTTTCCAAGTTTTGACAATTATGTAATAAAAAAAGCTATGAATATCTAGGCCAACACATTAGAATTGACATGTTTTTAACTTGTATGGGTAATTCCCCAGAAACATTTTTGTGGGGCTGCACTATCAAAATATATCATATTCTATAAATGTCACAATGTCTGAAAAAAATGACTGTGCTATTGTCCCTGCTCAGGATTATGTGTAAGTATTCTCACTGCTATTTGGGTTTTATAAGCATTTCATTTTGCCTATGATCATGATTAGCTTTATATGACTTTGCAGAAGAGGATGTGAACAATATCCATCCTTACAAAAAATATACCAACAAAAAGTAAATAAAGGAGTCCATCTAGGTTGGCGTTACTGACAACAATATGAGTAACAGTTCCCAAAAGCCACATCACTGGAGCCCCCTGCTCAAATTGCAGGCACCTCTGCTAAAGAAATCCAAAGGAAATACATTAGCTATCTAACGAGGAAATAGCTTTACCACACAAGGTCACAGAAATGCCAATGAATACTGGCTACTTTAGGGAGGGCAAATGCCAAGTAAAGGCTTTTCCCACACACATGCATATGGAATGCAGCATTGGTAAGTTATTTCTACCTCCAAACACTCTGTCACTTAGTTCACACATTTGTGTTGCTTAACTGCTCAAGAAATTCCTTGTTATGAAATAGACAAGGCTGTCAACAGATAAAGCTGTGTTCGTATAAGGCTTATGGTAGAGAACACAGGACACAGAGCATGATTCAGTAATGCTGCAGTATACTTTGAGAAGGATGAGCCATGCCTTCTACTATACCAAAATTAGAGTGCAAGGTACTGTGACTACAACTGCTACTCTTTTATATCACATCCAATGGATGCATCACATGCTAAATTCTTTGAAAGGTTGCTCTATCATCCTCGAGGGATGGAATAACTCATTATCCATACTCCATTTTCCCCCTAACTTGAACAACTTTTTTTCTTTCAGGTAAGTTTCCACTAAAATTCCTTTCATTATTCATGTTAAAACTTAATAATTTAGAAGAACACTGTCTCACCTAGTTTCACCACAGGTTGCTGACATATATAACTTCTAGTGAGGATTCAGTCACCACAAATGAATAACCTCCATATAAATAATTAAATTCACAGTGGGCATTGGGATTCTGTTATTCTAAGAGAAAAGCAAAGGGAGTGTTTTTCATATGTAAATACTGATTGTTAAACATGGTATTAGCATTGCTAAGGAATGCTCTATGACTACCCATAGGTGGTTCTCACATGCTTTACAATGGTTACTGTCTACATGACACTCCTTTGGAAGCAGAGGAGGAAGAGTGACAATGAATAAGATTAATGATGAAGTACTAACACGTGAGTTCAGCCTTGTTTAAGTCACCTACAGAGGTTCGAGGTTCGCAGTACTGGGAAATGCTGCACGTGTGCAGTGGCCCTCTCCTGACATACTTGTGGGTGTTCCAAATCAGTCCAAAGTATAGTGTCCTTCTAAATTGTCCACAGATCAATTTTCTATGAAAGTTATGTTCAGCCTTACGTCTTTCACAACACCAGGAAGACTACAATTGTTGCCACCACCCACTCCCAGACAGCTATTTTCCTTTAGTAGTTTCTCTACCTTCAAGTCTACGACTGCTTACAACTTTAGGGGGAAAGAAGCAGGATGCAATAGCTTTTTTGTGAGAAGTCTATCTTGAGTCTCTCCTCTTCCATGGTGGTTTTCATAGAATGTCAGTCCCTTTCTCCAGAGGAATGGGGAATGGAGGCAGCATCTGAGCCTTTAGTGTTTCTAAAGGGGGCTACAGAGCTGGGAGGTTTTGAAATACTATTTTTTTTTGTTTTTTTGTTTTGTTTCTTTTTTGTTTTTTTGTTTTGTTTGTTTATTTTTGGTTTTGGTTTTGGTTTTGGTTTTTCTGAGGCAGGGTTTCTCTGTGTAGCCATGGATGCCCTGGAACTCACTCTATAGACCAGGCTGGCCTTGAACTCAGAAATCAGCCTGCCTCTGCTTCCCAAATGCCGAGATTAAAGGTGTGTGCCAGCACTGCCCAGATTTTTTTGTTTATTTTTTTAATGATTGTCCCTGAATTTAACTAATAGATACTATCAGTACTGAAATCATATTATTTTGAATGTGTTGTTGGTAGTGACTCATTACTAATAATCTATTTTACTCATTACCATGAACCTTCTTCAATAGACTACCTTTGTTGACATTAAAGACACAATATTTAATTATTGTTAGTTTTCATCTTTGTATGAATAAACATAGAGCAGCATTATTTTACTATCAAAATCCATTCACCCTAAATCCCTAGCAGAGTCTGCGCATATGAGATTTGTTTCCTAACTTTAATATTTTCCAAATTCCAAACTTCAGACATGCATGTCCCACGATGCCTCATGTTGTCACTATATAGCACAGATATGTACAAATTCCCTTATTCAATTGGCATGGAACTTCTCTATTATCCAGAAATATTAAAGAGCTAGAAACAAAGGAGAATAGAAGAATGAAATGAAATAGCAGCAGAGCTGTCTGTACATTTGAAAATCACAGACCTATATGCTGCTAGTCCTCTGGTCTCTTTGGCAGCCTACTCGACTTTTCATCAATACTTTCTAGTTGCCTTGATTCATTAGAAAGAGCTGTGAATGTTTTACTGAAAATCAATCAATTGTTATGATGGTGTCTTTAGTTACATAAAAAGGAAAACCTTTAATGTTAACAAGTAGCATTTCATTATTATAATGGGAATTATATGTGGGCTTTGCATTAATGGTCATTAATTCCATTTATTAATGAATAATAAATTATTATTAATGGGATTTCAAAATTTTAATGTTGTTACTATTTGTTTAAATAAAAAGAGACTCTTTAGCTCTGGGTTACATAAAATATCTTTATTTGATTTGGTAAGTTTGTCTGTAAACTCTTGTCACAAACTTTGAAGTTCAGGATTACTGTCTAACCATACCTGCTATGATAATTTTCAGAGAAAAAAACAAAAACTAGGCCTGGATTACACAATGAGATCTTGGGTTTTTATTTTTCTTTCTCAAATACTTTGGAGATAATTTGTATACAGTTATTTTTTAAATAACTTTTGTAGCTTTCTTGCTATTTGTTTGAATTTCCAGAGAGGGTTATACAATATATACCACACTGGCCATGAACCTATCACATAGCCTAGGAAAGCCTCAACCTTGTAATCCTTCTCAACCTTAGGAGGCAGGTACAATCAACATCACAAGGTTTGGTACAGTTAAGATATATATAATACCTTTTTGAATATAAAAATAGGCATATCTTTGCTTTGCATATTTCTATATATATGAATTTCTACTATTATGGTATAGTGAAACCATACTAAATTTCAATATTAAATCCAATATTGTAGTTCCTAACACATATTAACTGTTACTGATTACATAAATTACAACTAAATACATTCCATTAAGTATCATATAAATAGCAGACACATACCATATCCTGTAAGTATCTGCATTATTTGTTTCAAAATCTGTCATTTATTGCTCAATGCACATTGGCTTATTATTCATCAAACCCTAGAGCTGCACTGATTACTTGTTTCCAAATGATGAATTCTCATTGCATTGTGTAAAAATAAGGAATCATAAAATGAGACTGTCTTGCACAGATTGAAATACAACAAAGACTGAAAAGTCACACTCAGAGTGAAGTTCAAAAGGATCCTGCATGGACTTGGTCAGGAAGCTGAGTGTTGAAATGGAGAGCATAGCAATCAAACAAATTAGTCACAGAAAGGGAGTGAATGCTCATTTGTGCAGACACATGAGAAACGGTGTGGAAGAGGGCAGAGAGAGCTCAGAGGAAACATCACTGGCCACACACTTCTCCCAGGCTCTCCACAACACTGAGCACACAAAGGGCTAAATGATGAGTGTCAATAAATATCCAGAAAACTGTACAAGTGAGTAAATTATAGAAGATTCCAAACCCATGTTGTGATTTACACAGGAAGGTGATGCTTTTTATTTATTTATTTTAATTTTAAATTAATTACTTTATTTATTTACATTTCAGATACTACCTTGCCTCTTGAATCCCCCTCCCATATTTCTTCACCTTATTGCCTCTCATCTTTGCCTCTGAGAAGGTGCTACAGTCTCCACAGACATCCCCATTCTCTGGGGACTCAAGTCTCTACAGGATTAGGCACATCCTTTCCTACTGATGCCAGACAAGGGAGCCCTCTGTTATAGATGTGATGGAGGCCTCTGACTAGAACTTGTATGCATTTCAGATGATGGCTTCATTCCCAGGGTTCCTAAATCTTGATCTTGAAGTGGGGTTGCCATCCCTTTTAGCTTCTTCATTCCTTCCCCTAATTCTTCTGTAAGGGTCCTGAACTTCAGTCTAATTGTTGGCTGTAAGTATCTGCATCTGTCCTGGTCAGTTGCTGGTATGACAAAAAAAGATGTTTTAAATATGACATATACATTTTCAAAAGTTTTAGGTTAAAAGTTTAATGTTATCAATATAATAAGCATTCATTTTATATTTTTTATTTCTCTATGTAAATTTATAACTAGGAGTAAGACAAATTTTTAATATTTTGAACAATAAAACCTTTAAAGGTAATTGCAGGTTTATTTTTTCATTACTTATTGAAGTGGTTTTGTACAGTTAAAGCTTTTATAGTCATTTTTATAGATATAAACTGCCATTCTAAAATTACTGACTGCTTCTGTTCAAGTATACCACAGCATAGAGGTTCAGTAAGATATTAGACCATTTAGGTGGGTAAGTTTGAAGTAACCTGAAATAGAAGTTGAGAGTAAAATAATTCTATGTTCATGAATTGGTAAACTTTAATATCTTGTATTCTTAAGGGCAGATGTAAGACCAAAGAACAGAAAGGACATATCTTACACAAACTGTGTCAAAAATGTTTGTATGACATCCTCTGCCTAGAGCATGCTCAGACTCTCTAAGCTAGGTCCTATGGTCCTCAGTAGAGCAAGCATGCTCAGACTCTATGAGCTAGGTCCTATGGTCCTCAGTAGTGTAGTAGCTAGAATTTTAATGATGACACTGTCAATGGAATCAGAGAGATAAATAGTTCTTGAGTTGGCCAACATTTCTCCTCTTCTATACATTATCAAAGATAATTGTTTATCTCCAACTGTCTCTGTCTCTTGGTCTCTGTCTCTCTGTCTGTTTCTGTCTCTGTCTGTCTCTTACACACACACACACACACACACACACACACACACACACACACACACACACACATACTCACAAACATATATACACACTTGTACTATTTCCTACATTAACGTCTCATTCTTCTGTCATGACGTTACTTTAAAAATTTTCATCTTCCTAAAACTTTTAAAAACAATCCATCAGCTTCGAGTTACTATTTGTTTGATGGGAAATTAATTTGTATTTAAATACAGAATCAGTACGAAAGGGGTTATTAACATGATGGGCTTACTGAAGTTCTGAGCATGTTAGTAATCATATTTATGGTAAACTTAAGGATCAAAACACTCTTTTAATCTTAACAGTACTTCAATTGTCTTCCTTTCCTCACTACACATCCAAAATGAGACAAAGTCTATCTTTGCTTTGTAAATTGTGTTATGTTATCTGTTGTTGCTTTTTAAAACTAATGTATGTTGTAGTTTGCATAATTTCCTATGTGCATCCAAGGGAGTAATTAATACAGCTTCCTTTGAATTGAGAGCAGTGTTCAGCAACTCCTACAGGTCTGTGACTTCCAATTTTATCTCTGAATTCAAGAAACAAGATCTTGTAGCTGGACAGAATGGGCAGAATAATAAATAACTTGCTAGATGTCATTCAGGAGGGTGATTCTGTTTCTCAGAATTTTGAGGAGAAACAGCCGTGACAATCATTTCTCCAGTTCTTTTAGCTTTGCTTAGTGATTTCCTTTCAGAAATTATTGATGCAGTGAGATCACTTGTGGAAAAATTTCATTCTCCTAATACCAGAAGATACTGTAATGCAGGCACTTCTATCTGGATCTATTGTACAATTAAGACACTGCACTTAAATCTCACCCCCACACAAATGCTTCTGATGTGATCCTTGACCTTGGACTTAGACTGCTGTCTGACTTCAGTTCAAATGAAATGAATATTTGGTGCCATTCTTCTCAAGTGAAGCAAGTGCTGATTTAGCATCATTTAGACAATTTATATACACATTTGGGGACACAATATTAAGAAATATTTATATACATACATTTAATTATAGCTCAAATTTTTGCTTCTTTTATTTAGCACCTTTAGGACATTGCCATGTCAGTTCCTCCCTCACTATTTGTGGCAAGTGTAAAATTTTATTTTAATGTGTTTTCTTCAACAAATTTATTATGAACATTGATAATTTTCATATTACAAACATAAGATATTGTCTTATTAATAGTATCACAATACTAATACCATTTTCATGCCACATGTAGTATGAAAAATTTAGTACAAATAAGTTCCATATTGAAGTATCATTATGAAACTATGCAAGTTTTTGAAAAAGGTAATAGTAATTTTTTTGTTTTTGTTTTTTTGTTTTTTCGAGACAGGGTTTCTCTGTATAGCCCTGGCTGTCCTGGAACTCACTCTGTAGACCAGGCTGGCCTCAAACTCAGAAATCCACCTGCCTCTGCTTCCCAAGTGCTGGAAATAAAGGTATGCACCATGACTTACTGGTGGTAAAATTTTTCTTTAATTTGACTTTGGAGCAGAGATTTTTGGTGCTTGCAATTGTATAACCTAGGGCTTACTTGGGCTTTAGATAATTTTAATTATTGAAGAATCACTACTGAATTATATAGTAAGTGCCTTTTTCCAACCCTTTCCCACACTGCATTTAATTGGAGTCATTTTCCTGGAGTCAGTTTGAGCAGAGTTATTTACCCATTTACTGTGTCATCAAAGACATAGACTATCATATTTTATAGATGTTGTTTATGTATGCAATAATGCAGATTAATCAATGTTCATGATACAATCTAAAATGTCAATATCCCTTCCGTTTTCTGTAAACTCATGTTGAGGTTTAGTTGTCAAAGTATAACAGTATTGAAAGAAGGTAGAAGACTGATGCAACTCAAATAGTAAGTGTAGGACTAGATGAGGTCACTAGGGAGAACTCACCTGAGAGGATCCTGTGAGCTTTATGGGAAGTGGAAAAAAATGCACATTTATCCTCTCCCCCCCCCTTATGTGGTTTCTTAGAATTCTAGGAGCAAGAAAGCTATTACCAGAGGGAGCTTAGAGATCTTTCACTTCCAGAACCATGAGGCAAAATAAACCTTTCTTTATAAAGTAGCCCTGTTTTGGGAACTTTATAATAGAAGGTTGGAAAAAGACTAGTAAAGCACTTCTCAACTTTTAAGTTCTAAAGCTCTAGGTTGGTTCACAGAAATTGTGATTTTAAACTAAGCCTAAGAACTTTGATAGTGATTGGTCTAAGAAACACATTATATCAATTCTATTAGGCTTTGAGCTCTCTGAAAAGCTCTAGAATTGCTATCTTATGTTTGTACTCTGTCACTCCAATGCAAAATCAGTAATGCAGAAAGTATTCAATGAAGAAAGACATATTGATTAATCTGTATTGATGAATGCCATGATGGCTACCTTAGTCTTTCAGCTTGTCTGGTACATGGAGTATATGCATATGATACATAATTATTCTGAGTGTGTCTTTCAAGGTATTTTTAAATGAGGTAACGTTAAATTTGGTAAGTGAGATTAGCCTATTATTGGAGTCACTTATTATAGATGACTCCCATCACCTAATTGAAGACCTAGATAGAATAAATAAAGTCTGACCTAGAGGGACTTTATTGTGCTTCAGTTTTAGAGTTAGGACACTTATCTCTTCTATCTTTGCTAAACTTTGCTTAATGAGATCTTATAGTATCCAACCTTTTAAAAAATATATAATGAATGAATTTCACTTATAAGATAATATCTATAATCTTGAATGTATTTATATAGACATATCTTGATATGTTCCTTCCCTCAACAACTTTATTTTTTACATTTTTTTAAATTTTATCAGATATTTTCTTTATTTACATGTCATACGATATCTCCTTTCCCAGTTTCCCCTCCAAAAAAACCAAAAACAAAAAACAAGAACAAGAACAAACCCCTGTTCCCTCCCCTCTCCCCGTGCTTGCCACCCCTCCCTCTCCTGCTTACTGGTCCTGGCATTCTCCTACACTGGAGCATAGAACCTTCACAAGGCCAAGGGCCTTTCTGCCCATTGATGTCTGACTTGGCCATCCTCTATTATACATATGCTGCTGGAGCAATTAGTCCCACCATGTGTACTCTTTGGTTGGTGGTTTAGTCCCTGGGAGCTCTGAGGCTACTAGCTATTTCATATTGTTATTCATCCTAACGGGCTGCAAACCCTTCAGCTCCTTGGGTCCTTTCTCTACCTCCTTCCTTGGGGACCCTGTACTCAGTTAAGTGGATGGCTGTGAGCCTCTACTTCTGTATTAGTTAGGTACTGTCAGAGCCTCTCAGGAGACAGCTATAAATTCTTAGGGAAATGGATGAATCTGGAGAATATCATCCTGAGTGAGGTAACCCAATCACAAAAGAACACACATGGTATACACTCTCTGATAAATGGATATTAGCCCAGAAGATCACAATACACGAAGTACAATCCAAAAACCACAAGAAACTCAAGAAGAAGGAAGACCAAAATGTGAACACTTCATTCCTTCTTAAAAGGGGGAACAAAATACCCATGGAAGGAGATGCAGAGACTAACTATGGAACAGAGACTGAAGGAAGGACAATCAGCCTGATATAGCTGTCTCCTCCACAACTTTAATCTAAGCCATTCATTTTCCACCTATGGGTTGCGACCCCAAAAAGAACATTGGAAAACGATGATACTTACATTACAATTCATAACAGTTGCAAAACTATAGTTATGAAATATCAACATAAATGATGTTATGTTTGGGGGTCAGCACAATATAAGTAACTGTATTAAACTATCATAACATTAGGAAGTTGGCCACTACTAGTCTAAATGATTTTAATCAAGAGTGACTCTGTGTTCAACGCAGCAAAACAATAGCAGGAAGCCAGAATTCTTTGTTTGCTCTGAAGTGTGTTTCTTCCTTTTGACTTTGTTACTTTAAACTTTATATAATATCTTTTCCAAAATGAATATACCAATAATCAGGTAACGTGTACTTAAAAAAACTTTGTCTAATATTCTCCATCGGGATTTACATACAAAAAAATCAAGCTATTATTATTTATGTTAAGTTGTTATATTCAAATGTTATGTATGAGTTTTATATAAAATATTTTTAATTCAAAATACTAAATATCCTTAAACAGATAGCTGTATTTATATAACTGTATAAGGTATATGGAGAACAATAAATTTATCTCAGCATGGATGTGGAACAT
>JADRCD010195853.1:0-28187 GCA_019843815.1 Montemys delectorum | reverse complement strand
ATTTGAGACACTTAATGTAGTTGAACTCATTTTCTAACCAAGGTAGGCTTTGACTATATGACCCTCCTGCCTTAGCCTCTTGAGTAACTGGGATTGCAGGCCTGTTCCAACAGGCCTGGCTCTGCCTGGTGATTCTCTGCCTTGCTTCATTTGAGAAGCAGCTGAGATTATAACCAGGTGGAGCTTGGTGGCATGCTTTGCACCCTTCCTAGTCTGGCCTGTGCGTGTATCTACCTCTTGTGAGCTTTTGGAGATTTTAATTCCCACACCTCACCGCAGAAAGAGTCACATAATTGGAAGGTACAAGATTTTCCTGTCTCCAGTGCTGATCTGAGTTCTTAAAGATTTGAGGTCACTGGGAGATCTTTAGGAACCCAGCATTATCCACGGGCATATCAGATCTATTAGCTGCTGCCCATGTGGCAGTATGAGAAAACTCAATTAGTACAAACAGATAAGGGCATATTGAAGTCTTGGGAGAAAGAGAGGCCTGGTTGGAGTCCCTAATGCATACAAGTAAAATGGTTAGATAAAGCTTTATTTAATTACACTACAGGCGGGAAGAGAATCACAAGGCATCTTGGTGCTTTTAAGTATGTGTGTTTTAATCAATTTTTCAGAATGTCTGTATGGTTTCTGCCAGTTGCCTGGACAGCCATTAATTACTCAGCCGCACCCTAAAAATAAGCAAGTCCCCATCTCATTATGAGGGAACCTGCTCCCAAGGCAGCCTCCATTTGCGGGCCACGCCTGTAAGTTTTCCCAGGTGTGAGCCCCATGTAGCTGGCTAGCCTTCTTTTCATTTTGCTTGCCCAACTGCTACTCTTAATAGGTGCACATGCCTGTGACACAAACACCAGACTTAAGTTTTACTTTCAGATTCTAGAGATAATGTTTAGCTTCCTAGAAGAATCATAAAGTGATATGAATTAGGGCTCATCAGACATTAATGTCTCTTGCCTTTCCTAGTTCCAGGGCTGGTTAAGTGGGGTTCTATGGCCAATTTTAGACAACGACTTGGGTCTTAAATAGAATTCTGTGTCTCTCTCTAAGAGAAGACAAATCTCCATGTCCTTACTTTCTCTGCTTTGGTAACATTAGATAACATATTTGAAGTGATGGAATTGCAGACTAAGGCCACTTGGTTCTTATTCTTACACCTGAGGTCAAGGATAGCTACCTGACACATGCCAGGCTCTGATGTGAACAAAATTTAACCCTTTGACAATCTTGACAAGCCAACTGTCATAACTCAGAGAATCTGGCCTGGCTCATGAACACTTAGGGGTTTCAGTGAAGTCAAAATAAAGGAAAGGGCAGCTTGGAGACTGCCTGTTGTTAGAGCTGCCCCATGAGGAGAGTGTTCAGCAGCTATTCAGCACATGGTCTACCAGGACACAGCAGCAGAATTCTCTGGGCAGTGATGATGCCTAGGATGACATGGGAATGATTACTGTGGTTTGTGATAAGTTTTCTAATGTGGATCAAAACTTTGTTAGTTGCCAAGAGGGGGACTTTGTGTCAAATCCACGGAAAAGAAAGGCTGGGATAAGTGGGCGGAGCCATGAGAAGAACAGAAGTGAGGAGCAAGCCAGGGGTAGGAAATTAAAACTTAGAACCTTAGCCCTAAATTCATATGAGTAAAGGGAACTGTCTGAGAAAGGCATATAAAATGAGAAGAGGAGCCAGTATAGATGCCAGAAGGGTGCCAGCATTAGAGAGCAATGTGGAAAATGTCACAATAATGAGTAAAGGAGATGAGGAGAGAGCGGGGTCCATCATCGTAGGGAAGTGTTAGAGAAGAAAGCAAGCTCAAACTTCCGTGACAGAACTGAGAGTGGATCACCGCAGCATGAGGACATGGTGGACTCCCTCCACCTGTCTCAGGACAACAGGGCAGCTGAGTGACAAGATATAGGTGAGCTCTTTGGCCTTTCAGGTGGGAAAAGCTGGTTTTGTTCTGTCTATGCCCTCCTAGTATATTCCCTGCTGCCACAGGTGTGGAGCACCTCATAGGTTCCACAGAGCTACCCCAATAACAACTTGGCCAGGGCTCCACTTTGTTCTCAAAGCCCGCAGAGGCACCTGTTTGGTTGGAATATTTATGTCTACCAGGGCATCGGCTTCTGGCACCCACTGCTCAGGCCCATCTTCGAGCTGCCTGGGAGGTTGGTTGATTGGCTTTTTATTCAGCATCCCGTTAATTTGCTAAACACTATTTTGGCGGATGTGGATGTGGAATATAAAAATGTAGTAGGTGGTTAATAAGAGACAAGTTGCAAGAGAATGCTCAAAGCTCTGAGCTGCACACACAACACCTACCCTCCAAAGGGCTGGATTCCCCCGGGCTACTGGGGAGCAGCAAAGCCAGGTTTGCCATCCTCCTTACGGCTCCCTTTGACCCACTCCTCCCCCTCAGTGCTGTGTGGTGGGCGTACAACTGTTGCAAGTAGGTGGCACAGCTGTTTGCTTTGAGTGCCTCTGTACCTCAGGGATCCCAGCCACACAGTTAACATTGCAGGATGAAAATGGCATTTATGCTTTAATAAACTCACCCTATTTCTTTGTTTGAGGGAAAAGGGAGGGATCCCACTCACCACGGTGCCAGCTACATGTCACTGTTCAGAGCACGCCACGGTGGCTAATGTTTTCCAAATCCTCCCTTGCATTGGAAATAGAAGCCATTACAATAATATTGGGTTGGTGTGAAGATTTCCCAAACACCTGCCTCCACCTCTGATGCACATATGCCCAGCGTGTACAATGCACACTGTCCCTTTTCCCCCTGTTTGGTGCATTTTCATTTCCAAGTGCATGTATATTTTATACGTATGTATGTACATACGTCTTGGTGATTTACTTGTAAATTTCCTAAATGGGGAAGCCACACAAGGGTCACTAATCTGTGGATGGAATTAAATAGCATTTCCTAATAGGAAATAATGAAAGAGGAGTCAGATATATATAGGCAAAGAGAGGGGAATGCATCTTCAGCTGAGAAGTTACTGAGTGGCTGCAATTGAGGAGCCAATTCTGTAGAGGAAGGGAGCCTGCCCTCCTCTTCCCTGTCAAATAAATCACCAAATGCTCTCAAAGTTTTCTTTCTAAATAGCTAAATCTTTCAGCTCCCTCTCATTTTTGTCCTGGTGAAACAATGCAGTCATGTATCCTTACTGGCGTGTCTCTCCTTCCTCCTTGCCTGGCAGTAGCTATCCACATGAATTTCACCAGTTTCTGAGGATGGCACATTTTGCTGATTTGACTTGAACTATCCATAACTATGATGGATTCTTTGCCTGGCTCAGAAATAAGCTGCCTTTCATGTTTCCATCTAGAGGATCTCTACAAATCAGAGAAGCTGGCATTGATTGTTGCTTATGCCATCATTATATTATTTTTATTAACTACCCTGTTATAATAACGCTGCAAAGCAACATATAACTCCACCTGGGAAGTGAAGCTCCAAGTATCGACAGAGTCTCGAATGGGAAAGATGCTTAGAACTTATGTCCCTTGACAACCCAGGGACAACTAACATTCTATAACTAATGAATTACTGCAATGTTCCATGTTTATTTAAGGGTTTTCTCTTAAATAAATATTTTAAGATCAATAATTTTTGGATAGAGACTTTATGTCAAAGTTTATGTCTTGCCTTATCAGTGGGCAGAACATAGTCATTTGTTCATTATTTTAAATATTTTATTACATCTATTTATTTATTTATTTATTTATTTATTTATTTATTTACTGAGTGTCTGTGTGTGTGCATGTGTGTGTCTGTGTGTGTGGTCATGAGAATTCCATAGCACACATGTGGAGTTCCCAAGTCAACTTACAGGAGTTAGTTCTTCTCTTCCACACAAGGGTTCTTGGGTCGTCATGGTTGATGGCAAGTGCCTTTACTCAATACACTGTTCTACCAACCCTCAAAATATTTTAGATGAATATCTCTTATGTTCTAGGTGCTATTTTAACTGTTGACAGTGACAGGAATCATTCAGGTTTCTAATGCTTTCCTAAGATGCCATACAGTAAATGATTAAAACAACAATAGATAATTTTGCATTGTGATAAATTTACCAAAACAAGATACGGTTGTGTGGTTGGGAACTACTGCTCTCTGAGCAGGTGGCATGTGCTCTGAGGACTGAATGACTAGGTAGAGTCAAAAGGTAAACACTTCAGGAAGTTTTCTGGATCAAGGGCTACTTCACAGTCCCATGAAGGGGTAGTTTGGATAATTTAAGAGAGAATCAGGTTAAGAAGGGGTAAGTACCTAGTCAGAGAGGTAGATGGGTCTAGACCACTTGAAAACCTTTCAATCAGGAAAACTGTTGATGTTTTAAGAGCATTGGGAAGCCTTGGGTGTGGGGAGGAGAATTAATGGGGTAAAGATGTTGGAGAGACAGTGCTTCTGAAGAACTACGAGGCTGCAGTTCACAGAAATCAGTTCCAGGGAGTCCACAAGAGCTGAGTCTGAGCAGGGCTTCCTCAATATAGGAAATCCAGAATACTGGGCATACAAGAGGGGACTAAACGGTGGGAAGCTAACACCAAACGTAGGGTACTGCTCGAAGCTTCTATGAAGAGAAACTTTACAGGTCTGTTATGGGTCAAAAAGTCATGAAGTACCAGGATACATTATATATCATCCATAAATCCATTTATTGACACTTTTCTACCTTTTATGGGTCAGAAATGGAAGGACCCTTTCTCAACAGTGATATGTCTGCATCCTGCTTTTACAAACTTCGTTGTGATGGTGATGACCAATCATGAAGAAGATAATCTTTATTTACTCCCTTAGATCGGTTTCTTTGAAGGCAGATGTAGCAACAAAGACTTGGCTGCAGCTATTTCATTAGGGGGTAGCCCGAGGAAATAGAAAGGTCATGAAGGATCAGGGAAGGAAAAAAGCCAATAAATAGCATAGTCATGAAAAGGTTGGCACTGTAGGCAGCCAAGGACATCTGAGCAGAATATGCTTTGAAACTGTGTCATTAAAATGCAAGATGACCAACTTCTTCTTCTTCTTCTTCTTCTTCTTCTTCTTCTTCTTCTTCTTCTTTTTACCACGCAAGGGTGTGTCTATTCAGCAAGCCATTGCAGGATCTGCAGAGCACTTTCAGGTAGACAGTGAACCAGGAAACTATTGATATACATGCTTGTGGCTGGTGATGTCAGAGGTAGGCTCAGGGAAAAGAGAGATAGATGATACCGATGGAAAAGAGTGATCAGAGTGCCCAAGGACTCACATTTAATAGTTGGTGGCCTATGTCTTCTGGGTCTAGCCAAGTCTAGAATAGTCTTTCTGGTGGTAAGATATTTTGCTGAAAAGTGTGCACCTGTAGAATGTTTGAAGAAGCTGACATGTATCAAGACATGTAGTCAAGGAAGGACAGTTTATGAATGGGGAAGGAGATAAGAAGGTTTTATACTTAAATATTCCTGGAAACAGAAGCCAATAATTTAAGCTTGTTTATGTTTGCCTACCATTTGATTCCTACTGTTCTTATGATATAATTCGCTTCCCAATTTTAGGATCTATTTTACATACCAGTAACACCTCACATTTGCTATATATAGTACATCTCATTCAGAGCCTGTGTGGATATCTATCTATAGAGGCACACTGTCGTGTTTATGGCCACAATGTAACTAACACTCTACACAGAGAGGGAGAGATATCAAGTCACCCCATCCTTGGCGTATTCTTTGTTATGAAGCTTGATGGAAGATAGTAAACATGGTAGAAGAACGTATACAAGCTTTCTAAGCCTGCCCACCTAAATGACTAATGCACAAACATTTTCATTATTCTCTTTCTTCCGACCAGACTCAAAGTTGATAGACATTCAAAACTCAAACAACAAGAACATATCTCAATTTTTATTTATGGAATACTGATAACTGATTAAACAATTTAAATTATGTTAAGGAGGCTTATAGGAAAGTAATTTTCTCAGTGTTCTAAAAATATAGTGCTGTAGGTTGAGAATCACATAAGATGCTCAAAAGAGCATCTATGCAGACAGAGTCACCAAAGTCTAGAATTTGATATGTGATGATGAGGTCATGTGACTTGATGAATTATATAAGAAGAATATTGTATGTATTCAACTTCAAGAAGCAAGACCAGGAGCTCATTTCAAATTATTCTTTTCTTAGTATTTTCAGCTTTGTGACTATTTCTGAACATAATGATTGTATCAGTTTACAAATATTTAATATGGTAAAGAGAAGCTTTAGACATCAAATATTTAAAATTATCTTAAAAAAAAGATATTTATTGTGATACTGGGACAGAGAGAACATAGGAGAATGGCTCAACAACTATCATATATTTAAATACTGAATCCTCCATGGAGTGATGAAGTGTATGTATGTGTGCTGACCATGAAAACATGACCAAGTCATGCTATTGGCTGCTACAAAGAGATGATAATATAGCATAAATGTGGATTCTTTCATATGTAATTTCATATAGATAAAGATAATAGCAAATGTGTGAGGATATAGAAATATTATATATACTTGTACACACTGGATTAGTTCATCAAATATTAACTATGGGTCTAGAGAGATGACTCAGCCATTAAGAGTGTTTACTGTTTTTCCAGAGGATACAAGTTTGGTCTCAGCACTCACATGGTGGCTCATAGCTGCCTGTTACTCCATCCTAAGGGGCTGCAATGCCTCCTTGGGCACTGTACTCATGTGCAAGCCCCACCACAACATAAACACATGATTAAAACTAAAATAAGTATTTTAAAAATCAAGTATTTTAATAACCAGTGGTGATTATTTCTACTTGAAGATCAGAATTTCAAGTGATTTTTACCCTTCCTCTCTCCCTCCTTCCCTCCACATCTCTCTCCCCCTCTACACACACACACACATACAAACATGCTTGCGCACATGCACACGCATGCACACACACACACAAACACAAAACCTAGACATAATTTAAGTTTAAAAGCTAACCATGCATAGCACCTGCAGATATTCATTGATTGACATTCTCCTTGAAAACTCTTTTTCACTTAGCATCTGAGATAAGATACTACTTTGGTTAAAAACTTTTAAAAAAATTCAATTTTGGTTTTGGGGAATTGATTTTGAACATTTTTAGTGCATTTCAGATGTTCCTATCTGAGACTTTGAGTCACTGAATACTTTGAATGGAGCATTATCAATAACTTACCATAGGGCAGCATATTGCCTGTGTCTTAGTTAGGGTTGCATGGCTATGAAGAGACCCCATGACCAAGGTAACTCCTATGAAGAACATTTAATTGGGGATGGCTTACAGGTTCAGAGGTTTAGTCCTTTATCATTGTGGAAGGAAGCATGGCAGAATCGAGGCAGACAGGATGTTGGAAAAGGAACTGAGAGTTCTACATCCTGATCTGAAGGCAGCCAGGAATAGACTGACTCTTCTGCACAGGGCAGAAGTTGAGCCCTTAAAGCCCATTCCCACAGTGATGCACTTCTGCCCACAAAGCCACACCCCCCAGCAGTAGCACTTCCCACGGGCCAAGCATATTCAAACCACCACAGCGGCATCCTACATCGACTGTACACTGAGATCATGGACTGTATGAAAAACACTGTTCAAGGTATTTATGCTTTGGTTTTGTTATGCAATTATGTTTGTACTTAGTATATGAATTGACAGAAGGTAGGAAGAAAACAAACTATAGTCAAGGGGTCACAATGGAACACACTATTGAAGTGGGACTTTCTCGATACGTCAGGTGATACAGACTCACGTGATGTTTTGCTATTCTGAAATTTTCTTGATGACTTTTGAAATGAAAAAGCCTACTATTTCTTCTGTGCCTGTGTGTGTCTGTGTGTGGGCATGTGAGTCTCACATGTACATGTGGAAGTCAGGGGATAACTTTCAGGAGTTGGTTCTTTCATTCCTCCATGTAGAGTCCAGAGATCCATCTCAGGCCTAGGCTTCAGGCTTTACCCACTGAGCCATCTTCCAAGCCTTCTGACCTTGTTAATAATTAGTTGTGGTTACTTGTTAGAACAACACACATAAACTTTCTGTACTGGCTGGTTTTGTGTGCCAAATTGGCATGGGCTGGAGTTATCACAGAGAAGGGAGCTTCAGTTGGAGAAGTGCCTCCATGAGGTCCAGCTGTGGGGCATTTTCTCAATTAGTGATCAAGGGGGTGGGGCCCCTTGTGGGTGGTGCCATCCCTGGGCTGGAAATCTTGAGTTCTATAAGAGAGCAGGCTGAGCAAGCCAGGGAAAGCAAGCCAGTAAGGAACATCCCTCCATGGCCTCTTCGTCAGCTCCTGCTTCCTGACCTGCTTGAGTTCCAGTCCTGACTTCCTCTGGTGATCAACAGCAATGTGGAAGTAAGCTGAATAAACCCTTTCCTCACCAATTTGCTTCTTGGTCATGATGTTTGTGCAGGAATAGAAAACCTGACTAAGACACTTACCTTTGAATTTCTCTAATTTTGGTTTTTGAAACAATTATTATTTGGATGTTGAATTTTCTGGAGTTCTTTTCTCTTAGTTTTTGATCTTTTAATATATTCCCCTTCTTACAATAGTACCTCAATTTTATATTTAAAACTGTTGAACATTTTTCAAATTTTGCTATTATGTTGTTAGTGCTATGCAGCTTTTCAGGGTCTCCTATCAAATAGCCTAGTTCAACGGATACAAACAGTGGAGACCTACCATCTCTGTGCCTTAACCCATGTCTGTGCAGACAAAGCTATTAGAATTCTGAAACTGGCTTCACTTGGGTAAAATGAAGGTTTTAGCAGGACTATGTGATCTTGAGCAAGTTATTTATTGTGAAATAAAGTTAACATTGCCCTGTGCAAACTTTACAAAAAGCAGTTTTGATATAACTTGGAATACATTGTAGAAACTGAGTTCTTTACATAGAATCTCTTTCTACTCCTCACCCAGGCTCCTCAGAGCTTACTGCTGTTTATCAGTTTCTCACATATGTGTGCAAACTAGATCCCATGTTCCTGGGCATGTATCAGATTCTGACTTAGTTACTTTTAAAAGTTTCTCAGGACGGTGAGATAGCTCTAGATAAAGGCACCAGCCACCACACTGATGACCTGATTCTTGGAATCTACTTGGCAGAAGGATGGAACTGACTCCCACAAGTTATCTTCTGACCTCTACATATATGCCATGGCACTTGTGCAAGAGAACACACACACACACACACACACACACAAACACACGCACACACTATAGAAATAAAATGTCTCCAGTTTTGTACCTTTCTTTCCCTTTTTGTTATAGTATTTTTGAGGCTAGGTCTCATGTACCCAGTCTAGTCTTGGACTTGCTGTGTGACTGAAACTGGCTTTGAACTCCTGACTCTCCTGCCAGAGTGCTGGGATTACAGACTTGCTTGTCCAAGAGGCTTGGCCTCTTGTTGGTTTGTTTTTATCATACCTGAGAACAAAACACCTGACAGAACACCGTAAAGGAGAAACAACTGATGTTGGTTCCTAGGGCTTGAGAGTTCCAGCCATGAACGTGCCTCTCCTTGTGGAGAGGCAGAGCTTTATGGTGACAAGAGTATGTTGCAGAGTGCAAGCACTTGGGTGACTTTCTCCTTTCTTCTTCTTCATTTCCCCTGGGACTTCAGGTGTCATGGTTCCACCGTGTATGAGGGTAGGTCTAGAAAGCCATTGTAGACATATTAGATCTGCACTTCATCAATCTCCTTGGCGAGTCCCAATCCAGTGGATCTGACAATGGAGATCCACCAACTCAACACCTTAACACAAGTCTGAACAGATGAGGTTATTAGGATTCTGAAACTGGCTTCACTGGGCTAAAATGAAGGCATCAGCAGGTCTCTGTTCCTTCTTGAGCTTCTAGGGGAGAATCTATTAGTCACATTCCTTTGTCACCTCAGCTAGTAGGCTTCAAGGCTCAGCTGATTTCGACTTGGATCTGCCTTCCTTTTCCACATTGAAGAACCCTGTTTCCATTGGTCCTACCTGTATATGCAGGATAAACTCCATATTTGGAAGAAAGCTAATGAATAACCAACCTCAATTCCACCTGCAATCTTAATTCTTTTTCTCCATGGAAGGTACAATACTCGTAGATTTTGAAATCAGAATGTGCTTTTCTGTTTTACCACAGGCACCCATCCTTCTTTAAACACTTGCATATTGTCTGGCAAAATAAAACAAGACAACATAAACAAACAAACCTAAAGCTCTCAATATTCCAGGCTGTGGTGGTTTAAATAGGTAAGGTCCCTGTAGACTCCTGTGTTTGAATGTTTAGCCATGGGGAGTGGCACTATTAGGAGGTGTGGCCTTGTTGGAGGAAATGTGCCACTGTGGGGTTGGCTTTGATGTCTCCTATGCTCAAGCTCTACCCAGTGTGCAACACAATCTCCTTCTGTTGCCTCCAGATCAAGATATAGAACTCTCAGCTCCTCCAGCACCATGTCTACTTGCATGCTGCCATGCTTCCCGCCATGATGGTAATGGACTAAACTGCCGAAACCACAAGCCCGCCTCAATGATATGTTTTCCTTTATAAGAGTTGCCTTGGTTGAAGCCCAGCAGTGGTGGCCCATGCCTTTAATCCCAGTACTTGGGAGGCAGAGGCAGGCAGATTTCTGAGTTTGAGGCTAGCCTGATCTACAGAGTGAGTTCCAGAACAGCCAGGGCTACACAGAGAAACCCTGTCTCGAACCCTCCCCACCCCCAAAAGAGAGTTGCCTTGGACATGTGTCAGTTCACAGCAATGAACCCAAAGACACAGGCCTTCCTGGAAAACGTTTGTGCTTGCTCTACTTCTGTCTGGCTTAGCCATTCCTTGCCTTATTTAGTCTTCACAATACTGGTAGATGCCACCACAATTCTTGTAAGGAACTGTGGGGAGTTCAATTAAGCAGCCCATTGCTTGAAAGGTTTTGAGAATCAGAAAGAGACTCTATGCCAATTACCTTACCTTCTACCTGTGTTCCTAATTGGCAGTATGCAGAAATCTCACTATCCTAATGGCAAAGTATTGCTGTGAGAAGACAGTCCACACCACTGTAGATACTGTAGAGCATGTATCTAAGCTTGGGATGTGCAGTATGCTTACTTTTTATCTCCTGACTGAAAATTGTCTCGATTGAAAAAAATAAACTGTAGGGGATTCTTGTGCTGACTTTAAAGTAATGAAAGTCTGGGTGTCCTGTGTTGTTTGTCTAAGTAATTCTCCAGTAATCAGTGTATATTATATATATATTCATATTATATTATTTTCTGTTAATAAGGCTCAGTTCAATAATTTGTCAATGAAACTTTAATAACTACGTAGGGTTCCAAACATGAACTTTAAACAAGTTGTTTGTTCACATTCTTGATCTGAAGTTACTGATTAATTTCAGAATTGACTTAGATAATATTCCCTCACAACTTAATTAATGATGTTGACTTTGGCATAACATTTACATTTTTTATGTTTTTGTGCAAAGATGATGTGTATGGTTTGACAACATGGGCCAGAAATAATTTTGCTCGGTGCCACAGGAAACTGTAGGGATATTAGCCACCCACCCCAACCAGTGCTTATAATAGAAATAAGCCTTCGCCGTAAAGCTTCTCCAACAGGCCTTGTAACTGGAATGCGTGAGCAGGTGCTGCCCCAATAAAGACGCCAGCTTCCCCAGGAACAAATATGAAATTAAAAATATCAATCAATCTGTAGTCTCAGTTCTGTCTGGCTTCATCGTCATTTCTTCCAATAATGGTAAACTTGGGGTTGTCAGTCCATCATTAACAGGTTAAAGACCTTTACAGTGTCCTTTTAAAGTATTTCGGGCTGTTGGCTCAGTTCCTTATACAAGTGCTACATCCGAATCAGCATGGAAAGCTGATGGGACTCCAGCCTCGGGGCAAGTCCTCTGGCCCTGGCAGCTGTTAGGACGCTACAGGACTTTGCAAAATGGGCTGGAAACTTAACGTGAGCTGTGGTGTCTTCTTTAGGAAAGTCATTTATTCCTTAGCATGCGATGTCAACCAGACTAGCAGAATCTCATGTGATTAATTCAATTAGGTTGTGTAGTCCCTCCTGCTAGGCTCCTCTCCTCTTTCTAAGATGATGGGAGATGTGTGTGTGTGTGTGTGTGTGTGTGTGTGTGTGTGTGTGTGAGTGTGTGTATGTGTGTGTGTGTGTGTGTGTGAGTGTGTGTGTGTGAGTGTGTGTGTGTGTATGTGTGTGTGTGTGTGTGTGTGTGTGTGTGTGTAAGGGGGTGGGGTGGGGTAGTGTTAGCTAGCCTTAGCAGCCCTGGACACCTAAACTTCCTGTCTTACCTCCTCTCATTCTTATCCCTGTTCTGATATTCCTCCACATTGAAAATAAATAAATGAAATAAAAGTCAATCTTAGTGTTTCTCCTGCTTTTGTCTATCAGCCCAGGATCCTGGTTACCCAGGGCCATGACCCTGCAGCCCTGTGCTGGCCCACTGATGTAGCTGTTTATCTAGATGCTGAAGTCTTGTTAAGGAGTCTGTCTGACCCTCTATCTCTGTTGAACCAGGGTTGAAAATTCTGTTCTGTCAGGACTGAGGTGTCACTGAGCATGGCTCAGGGCAACCTTCTTCTTCTTCTTTTTTTTTAATAGACACGTGGACACGTGTTTTATTTTTTTATTAGATATTTTCTTTATTTACATTTCAAATGATATCTCCTGTCCTGATTACCCCTCCAAAAACAAAAAACAAAAACAAAAACAAAAACAAACCCTGTTTCCTCCCTCCTCCCTCTGCTCATCTTCTGGAACCTCACGGGACGCTTCTCCGCGTATTTATTCCTGTCGGGGCCACCATTATGTGGCGCGCCAACCCTGCCCAGCAGGAATTAAGACACGACACAACCGGTTCCTTCTCTTAGTGGTTTACTCAGGATACTTTACAGTCAGCATTGTGTGGAGGTGAGCCCGAGATCCCTACCCCGGCACAGCTTATATCCTAGTAGGAGCTCATGAACTCATGCCACGTGTCATCTCCCCATAGGCCAGGGAAGATCATGCCACTCAGAAGCACAACCTACAAGCCAAATCAGGTGTTGTTTATCTCAAAGCTCTCAGCCAGCCATCACCATCTTTAGGGCATGGTTCGGACGGCTCTCTACACTCATCAACCCACCCTTTCCCACTTCCTGGCCCTGGCATTCCTCTACACTGGGACATAAATCTTCTTCTGCCCTTGATGACCAACTAGATCATCCTCTGCTATACACATGCTACTGGAGCCATGAGTCTCACCATGTGTGCTCTTTGGTTGATGGTTTAGTCCCTGGGAGCTCTGAGGGTACTAGTTAGTTCATATTGTTGTTCCTCTTAAGGGGCTGCAAACCCTTCAGCTCCTTGGGTCCTTTCTCTAGCTCCTTCATTGGGGACCCTGTGCTCAATCCAATGAATGGTTGTGAGTCTCTACTTCTGCATTAGTCAGGCACTGGCAGAGCCTCTCAGGAGACAGCTATATCAGGCTCCTGTCAGCCAGCACTTGCTGACATCCACAATAGTGTCTGGGTTTAATGACTGAATATGGGAAGGATTCCCAGGTGGAGCAGTCTCTGGATGGTCCTTCCTTCAGTCTCTGCTCCATACTTTGTCTCTGCAACTCCTTCCATGGGTATTTTGTTCCCCCTTCTAAGAAGGAATGCAGCATCCATACTTTGGTCTTCCTTCTTCCTGAGTTTCTTGTGGCTTGTGGATTGTATTTTGGGTATACTGAACTTCTGGGCTAATATCCACTTATCAGAGAATGCATGGCATGTGTGTTCTTTTGTGACTGGGTTACCTCACTCAGGATGATATTCTCCAGGTCTATACATTTCCCTAAGAATTTCATAAATTCATTGTTTTTAATAGCTGAGTAGTACTCCATTGTGTAGATGTACCACATTTTCTGTATCCATTCCTCTGTTGAGGGACATTTGGGTTGTTTCCAGTTTCTGGCTATTATAAATAAGGCTGCTATGAACATGGTGGAGCATGTGTCCTTTTTACATGTTGGAGCATTTTCTGATTATATGCCCAGGAGTGGTATAGTTGGGTCCTCTGGTAGTACGATGTCCAATTTCCTGAGGAACCACCAAACTGATTTCCAGAGTGGTTGTACCAGCTTGCAATCCCACTAGCAATGAAGGAGTGTTCCTCTTTCTCCACAACCTCTCCAGCATCTACTGTCATCTGAGTTTTTGATCTTAGCCATTCTGACTGGTGTGACGTGGAATCTCAGCATTCTTTTAATTTGCATTTCCCTGATGACTAAGGGACATTTCTTTAGGTGCTTCTTAGCCATTCAGTATCCATCAGTTGAGAATTCTTTATTTGGCTCTGTACCCTATTTTTAATAGGATTATTTGTTTCTTTGGAGTCTAACTTCTTGAGTTCTGTGTATATATTGGATATTAGCCCTCTATCAGATATAGGATTGATAAAGATCTTTTCCCAATTTGTTCATTGCTGTTTTGTCCTATGGACAGTGTCCTTTGCCTTACAGAAGCTTTGTAATTTTATGAGGTCCCATTTGTCAATTCTTGATCTTGGAGCATGAGCTCTTGGTGTTCTGTTCAGGAAATTTTCCCCTGTGCCCATGTGCTCCAGGCTTGTCCCCACTTTCTTTTCTATGAATTTCAGTGTATCTGGTTTTATGTGAAGGTCCTTGATCCACTTGGACTTGAGTTTTGTACAAGGAGATAGGAGTGTATCGATTTGCATTCTTCCCCAACCTTCTTGAGCTACAATCCTTTACAACCCCAGGCCCTAGTCAGCAGATCAAACAGGCATCTGTCCTCTGTGGAGTGAGATTGCTGATGGTGCCTGAACACAAGTATGACTTGGGGATTTTCACAAATACTTATGTGGAGATTGACATAATTGTATTTGTTATTATTATTATTATTTGATGCTTTGACAAAATACTTGACAGAAACAACTCTTGACAGAAAGGAATTATTTCAGTCTGCAGTTTGGGAAAGATGTGAAGGCTGGGCTAGATCTGTGAGTGGCATTCAGAGCTGTGGTCTGGTCATGTGCTCACTGCAAACAGGAAGGAACTCTTGTACTCTTGAAGTCTGCTCCTGGTGATTTCTCTCAAAGAGCCATGAGTATATCCCAAAGGCTCTCCAACCTCCCAAAGTGTCAACACTTACTGAGGACTAAGTGTCCAAGTAGTAATGGAATGCGGGGGTTCCTTTTTCCTGAACAGTTCCTAAAGCTTGTCTTTCTGCAAAGCAAGTTACTGCTCAGCCAAAAGGGAAGAGACATATGCTTTGTATAGTTTTACAGTTAGGATTTATCTGAAGGTTGGCTTTAATACACCTCCCTGTGTCATATGTAAATGTGAAAACAACAGTGTCAAATAAAAAAAGTTATAAAGTTAGCTTTCTTTGTTGCTTCCACACATTTTCAATATTTGCCCTTGGGCCAGGAGGAGGCATGTGAATAAATGATTCTTGAGAAGGAATTGTGCACAGAAAACTAACAATGACAGTGTACTGACCAAAACATTTTCAATTTTACTTTAGTGTGTGTGTGTGTGTGTGTGTGTGTGTGTGTTGCTCATGGAGGCCAAAGGGAGTGTGATACACCTAGAGACTGGAGCTGCAGATGGTTCTGAGCTGCCATCCGGGTGCTTGGAATTGAACCTAGCACCCCTTAACTGTTAAGCCATGTCTCCTGCTCCTGACTAAAACATTTTATGCATCTCAAAGTGAAAAGTTTTTCCCTCCATTATTTTCATGCTGGTAGATCAAGGAAAAGGCCCAGTCATCTTTCCTTGCTCATGTGACACACACATCTTGACACCTGTTCTGACTAAGACACACTAGAAATTGGACCTGTGGTACTCAGAAATTTCTTCCAATTTAGGTCAGAGTTCAACTAAAACACACATAGTCAGTATCTTTATGTTTTCTTCTGGCACAGGTTTTCTGGGAAATTTCCTGGTGCGTTACTTTCTTACCCACACATGGTACTGAAGGTGGATGTAGACAGTAATTTAGAAGGGAAAAGAAACACTAGTGATAGACTCCAGCATAAAACTAATTATTTGGGTATCCAGGACACACATGTAAGGTATGTATGTATGCATACACGTCATAGTAGTAATGGAGCTGGGAGAGGCCTGAAAGGGCAGGTGATGTCTAATGTTTTAGCTCCCAAATCATGAAAGTCTCAAGCCTGTTCTCTCCCTTACAAAATGGTAAGTGGTAAAATGTTGCCACGGCATGAAATACAGACATGGTGTGTGTGGTTCCTAGTGATCCTCTGAGAAGATAGGAGGCAAAGTATTCCTGGAAGCTCAGTGACACATGATTTGGGGAATAACAAGAATGCCCTGCCTCAAGCCAAGGGAGAGTGAAACTCATGATCATCCTCTGACATCCAAATGAGTGTTTGGTGCCTTGCCCTCTGAATATCACACACATGCACACACACACACACACACACACACACACACTCACACGAACTGGAAGATGTAGGGAAGAAAGGTGGCCATCTCCTGCATTCAGAAAATATCAATTCTAATCTCAGACTTCTGACCTCCGAAGTTTAAAAGAAAAGAATTACTACTTAAGCCACTGGATCTCAAATTAATACCTACCTAATATGACCACAGCATGAGGCATGGGTATGACTTAGGTATTTCTAGGAGTCATACTTGAAAATATTTAAAGGAACATCAGGTGAGACTAACATTAATGTGATTAACCTAATATACCCAAAAGTTTATCAAGCAATATAAAAATAATGATGAGATGTTTTACATTTCTCTCATGCTAAATCTTTAAAATGTGGTATGTATGTTCTAATTACAGAACATCTTCATAGGACTAGCCCTTCTTCCAGGATGCCCAAGCCACAGTTCAGTGACTTTCATCTCAAGTAGGTTAGCTTTAGCTCCATAAAACACCAGGAGTGGAATGAGGTCACTGGAGTCTTAGGTAGAAACAGGAAGGAGTACTGTCAAATTTTGCTCCCAATTAATTATGAGTTTAACCAACTTTCCCTGCAAAATCGAGGAGGGACTTGCCCAACACACAAGAATCAGGCCAACCCATTTCACACACAACTGGTTCTCTTTACGTCCAGCCACCTCTGGGCACCACTGCTGTTTCCCCATAACACGGCTGGTTCTAGTACACTTTTCTATGGTTCATTCAAGGCCCACTCACGGACCTGTCTCTTGAAGTTCCAGATCATTTTAGCTTTCAACTGCCTTTACCCTCTCTAGCATAGAGCCTGGCTTCTCCCTGAACTTTGCATGTTGTGCATTCTATGTCACTCCCTGTACATGAGTTTGTGTACACACGAGGTAGTGTGACACAATAGAAGGAAGCCCACATGTCTGGGCTGGTGTCAGTAAAACACACATAGTCCGTATCTTTATGATTTCTTCTGGTACATGTTTTCTGGGAAATTTCCTGGTGTGTTACTTTCTCACCCACATATAGTACTGAAGGTGGATGTAGACAGTAATTTAGAAGGGAAAAGAAACACTAGTGATAGACTCCAGCATAAAACTAATTATTTGGGTATCCAGGACACACATGTAAGGTATGTATGTATGTATACACGTCATAGTAGTAATGGAGCTGGGAGAGGCCTGAAAGGGCAGGTGATGTCTCACCTGATGTTCCTTTAAATATTTTCAAGTATGACTCCTAAAAATACCTAAGTCATACCCATGCCTCATGCTGTGGTCATATTAGGTAGGTATTAATTTGAGATCCAGTGGCTTAAATAGTAATTCTTTTCTTTTAAACTTCGGAGGTCAGAAGTCTGAGATTAGAATTGATATTTTCTGAATGCAGGAGATGGCCACCTTTCTTCCCTACATCTTCCAGTTCGTGTGAGTGTGTGTGTGTGTGTGCGTGTGTGTGTGTGTGGGGGGGGGCTTGTCTCTACTCTTTGTACAATATGCATCTTTACTGATGGAGTCTGGGCTGGTGAGGTGGCTTAGCAGGTAGAGGGGCTTTGGTATAGGTCTACAGGCCTGAGTTCAGTCCCTGGCTCCCACTGGGGCTTGTGTACCTGCATAAGATTCACAAAATAAAAACAAATTTGAAAATTGTGTTCTCAGAATCCCTGTGCATCCATGTGACAGGAGTCATGTGACCGATTTTACTGCCAGGCACTACTTTGTAGCGCCCCCCCCCCCCCATTGTGGCTGGTATTGCTTTTGACTTGTTAAATATTTATTTAATGCCTGGCATAATGCTCAGTACTAGTCATAGCTGTGAACAACAACAACAACAACAACAACAACAACAACAACAAAGCTTATTACTCACTGCTTGGGAACAGGTACCAGGCCATGTATTTGCATGTGTTATTTTGCTGTGCTTGGTTTTGAGACAAGGTCTCAGTGCACAGCCCAGGCTGGTCTAGAACACATTTGTTTTATTTCAATCACGTTTCAGAACAGATTGCAAACTTTATGGTAAGCATTTGATGAGTATTTGTTTTTTTGTGCAGAGAAATGGTCATATACAAAATTTAAAACACCATGGGCCTGGAGAGATGGTTCAGTAATCAAACAAGTAGATGATCCAGAGTTCGGATCCCAGCTCCCCTGTAGCAAGCCAGGTGCCTTCGCCCACCCCCTGCTCAGTTGTAAACCCAACACTAAAAGGAGGTGGAGACAGGAGGGCTGGGGGGCTTGCCAGGGCTCAACCCAACTAAAACAACACAGCTCCGTGTTCATGAAGAGAGCCTGCCTCAAGGGAAAAGGTAGGCAGTTAGAGAGAAGGGCAGCCCTCTAGCCTCCAAACACACTCACAGGTGTGCCTGCTTGCACACACACACACACACACACACACACACACACACAATACACGTAATACATGTAACACATGTAACACACACATACACTTTCATGCACACACATACATTTTTAAAAAAAATTGAATTAAGAAGAAAAGCAGCAGAGCACACTGAGTTTGGGATCTAATGGCCACGGTGAAAATGACTTTTGAGGTCTTCACTGGTTCTTTCGCAGCAGGTGTTCTTGGGCTAAGAGGTCCACACCCTGGCTTTTTAAGTGGTGTGCTGATTGCTTGAGGTCAAATCCACTTCCCTGTACTTTTCACTTGTATCTACGTGCTTGGATGCCCACTCAGTACTGCCAATGGTCACTGGAAATGTGGGAACTTACATTCAAGGGCTCAGGGCACAGGAGAGCTTAGAGAAGGAAATGGCTGTAAGTCTGAGAGAGCCTGCAGTTGTGACTCCAAATAATTGTGTCCTCTGTAATGCTCATCTCCTTAAAACACAGAGCATTTGCCCAGAGACCCACATATGTACGTGCCCTGCTCATACATTCACCATCTGAGCCTGTGTGATAGTTTGCACTGTAAATTCACCTCTATATTTGCATTGAAATCTTCCTAAAACTTATTTCATGCTAGCACTCTCTCTGGGTTTAAGTCCATGATCTTTTTTTCCTTTTCCTTTGATATTTGGCTTCTATACATCTACCTCTACCCTTGTTATCGAGGACATTCCAGATAGATTCCTTTTATATCACCTTCCCTCGCCATCCCTCTCAGAAGGGGAAAGTAGCATTTCCAGCCTTTGTAAATAATTAAGGTCCTTGAGTCTCTGCATCACTCTGGTTGCCCTCTGCTGTACCTTCTTGATTTCAGTAATACTCTTTTCATAATAACATGATCTGTCTTGTAGGAATGCTCTTGCTGCACACTCCAAGTGGAGCCTGTCTCCAGCCTCTTCATTATAATTGTTCTTGACCAGCATTTTTATCTGTGTACCCACAATTCCATTTCAGATTCTTCAGTACTGGAATCCCCCTATTTCCTCTATTTTCTGTATTATTTGATGATTTATTAAGGCCCAAACAACCTCGGGTCATCTTCAGATTCTTCTCTATCTGTCCTAGTCACAAATAGTCATCATCAAAAGCAATTGCTTGTGCTGATACATCGAGCCTGCTGAATGGTTAGGAGATTCAGACATGAGAGTATTCAGACGTGAGAGACCACAAAATGAACCCATGAGATGACAGAAGAGGCAAATGCTGTGGTGTTTTGGAGTCAGTCAACGAAGCAATAGCCATGCTCAGAGAGCTGACCACCATGGAGTTTGCTATTTCCAAAAATGAATGCTCCTGGTTCTACCAGATTCTGAGAAGCCTCCAAGTCTGTCGCCTCACTCCTTTCCCATGCCTGTCCCTCACTTCCCTCCTGCACCTGCCCAACCTCTCTCCCATGACTGTAACTATATTCTTATCTCCTAGCTCCTCCCTTTGTCTCTGTTGATCCAGGTTTATGATTCACTTCCTGGCTTTCTAAAATAGTTTTCACTGCTGCCCCCAATTCCTTTCTAATGCACTATCTCCAGTCTTTCTAAATGATCATGCACGTAGCTGTTAAAAATGATTTCTCCTGTCCGAAGATTCAGTGGCATCCACTCCCATGACTTCATGGTTCCAGCAAATCCTTCTGTGCTGCCTTTGAACACTTTGAGCACCTTGAGCTGGGCTATTGCTTGGAGAGGTCTCAGGCCATTTCTCTGCCTTCTGGCCACTGGCTCACCCTTGCTAGACCTGGCTATCTTCACATGTTTACCTCTTTCTCACCAAATTCAAAAGCCCCTTTGAAAACACTTTTCCAAACATTCTTCAAATCTCCTTTCTCCATTTCTCTAAATTTTGAAAGTTCAATTTCTGGGAATTGTGCTTCAGTGGCATTGCTCGGGCTCAGGTGATTGTCATATTCCTCTACACCTCTCAGATATATTTATCAATAATGTTCACTTTTAAACATTGTTTAAAAACCCATGTCTGTGTTGGAAATAGCTGTATCAATATAGGTGTGCATATTCTTGTCAGAAGTCCAAATGCAACTGGGAACATGAAATAATTTTATCGACTGCTGTCAGCTCAACCGTCAATTGGTTTATAAAACCAACGGAACTCAAATGATTTGTAATAACTTGGTTAGTAAGCTGTTGCTCTTTGTAGCAAATCTAAAACTACTAAAAATAACTGGGCAGGAATGTCTTAATGTTTTATCCAATAAGTCTTAGAGATTGTGTATACATGCATGTGTGTGTCCTAGAAAGAGATAGATACAGTAAAATGATCTAGGCCTAATTTTTAAGAACATAGATATTTGAGTCCCTACTCTTCACCTTTTAGACTGTCCTCTGATAAATCTTTTTTATTATTATTTTAACAGATTTCCTGTGTTACTGGCAATGACTATTTTATGAGGTTGTGTTTACAGCCTCCCAGATGGAGCTGCTGCTCCTCCAACAACTTCCAGAATAATGTAATCACACTTGCTGAACAGCGTCTTCTGGCTGCCCAGTCTCAATTCGAAGGGTGCAAGTAAAACACCATTTCAGTGTCATTTATGTGTCCTTCTCCAACCCCTGAACCTTTAGGGGGAAGATTAAAATAGAATATTCTTGAATCTGGTGATTTTTGTGGCAAGAGGAGCTGTTATTCCCTCCTGTTGAGAGTGAAGGTAGCTTTAACCACTTAGAAAGACATTTTGCAACACTTATTATTACTATTTCCATTTGTAGAATGCTGTAGATCACTAGGTAAGGAAGAGTTACTACAGACCAACCACACCACAATGATGGACTGTATATAAGAAGGTGGATGCTGGTCATACTATCAGTAGTATGTGCTTGCTTGTGCTTTTGTTACCTCTAGGCACTGTTTTTCAAAGTTGTATTTAGAAAGCAAACATCTTCCACTACACCTTACCAGGCAAAGACAAGATCTTGTGACACATTGGAAATTAGAAAAATCAGTGACTAAAAATCTGTTTTTTTCTACTCTAAAATAGAAAATCCAAAATTTCTTTGAGAGATTATTTAGTTGTTAACTAAATTCACAATGTACTGGTGTCCTCTGTACATAGTCCAGTACTTTTTGCGTTTCATTTCATGAGCAAAAAGTAATCTTCTTATTGAAAGACATGTTATATTAAGTTTCTGTTATTAGTAGCTAAAAATAATTTTTATCGGATGCAAGATATTTATATGATAGTTACAAGCTGGCAGAACTTGAGACATCCAAGTTATAAATATTCTGAAATTGCTTCTTATTTCACTTTGGAGTGTGTGTGTGTGTGTGTGCGTGTGTGTGTGTGTGTGTGTGGTATTTTAGGTAAGTAGTTATAATGATATTAGTATGGGGATTTGGATTTTTGCAGAACATGTCCACCACTCTGATTTTATTGGCTGAATGCAATGTGTTTGGTGGTGGTGGTGGTGGTGGTGGTGGTGGTGGTGGTGGTGGTGGTGATGGACAAGAAGCTCATGGGGGTATTAGGACTCTACCTTTGAACCTGACATTATCTACTCTTTAGGGGAGCATGGTAAAGACAAAATAGTCCCATTTTATGAAGAGGAGGCTATATGGCCTTTGAAAGCCCCTTGCTTACTAAGCCTCAAAGTCTTTTCTAGCCTTAAAACTCAAGTCTGTGATCCTGTGCCTGCCACTTTGATCTCAGGCTCTCTGACTACTATCCAGATTTTCTTTCATTTGTATTCTAGATGTGAAGTCACACAGACACATGAAGAAACACCAGTATAGAAGAAGAGATAATAAAAAGCCAGCTAGCCACTGCTCAATGCACTCCAAGAAGACTATTATGGAGATTTCAGAATGGAACACAATCTGTTGGCATCAGGGCCTCTGAAGCCTGTGACATCATATAGGCAGGCCTCACAGACCTGTTGCCAAGAGAACAGTGGACATATTTCCAGAATCCATTGTGCTCAGCTCCCACCTTTACCTGCAACCACCATATCACTCCCCATATATACGGGGAACATCCTCCCTCACTCTCTCTCTCTCTTCCCCTCTTCTCTTTCTGCCACTATCCCCCCTCTCAATTAAACCTCTTACATATGGAACTTTTTGGGCCTAGTGTGGTATGTCCTGATGCAAGCCGCCATTCTAATACATCACTATCTCTATGGATCAGTATACAGACCACAGGCTCTATGCAGTCTTCTGCCTACTTGGCGCCATTAGATGTCTGGGATTCCAAACTCAGAGCTTCCTAAGTAGCTCAACAACGTGATTGTCAAGTAAGCAGGAACTGCTGGCTGATATTAGGGACATAGCATCCAAAAATCCAACCCCATCCATGTGGACTGAAACAGGGAATAGTCTTTAGAACAATGAGAAACCTGTTACATTTCTAGCACTGGAAGGGTTCATATGTGATGACCCTAATCACCAGCACATTTACCTTAGCTCCATGTTCTCTATCTTTGCTGTTTTAATAAACTGGCTGCTAGACACATCTACTGCCATGCCAACTGAAATTAATTAAAATCAAATTAGAAAACTCAGCTCAGTCCTACCAGTCATACTCAAGGGTGCAGTCGCTGTATGTTGAGGTTGACCATGCTGGACAGCGCAGGTAATAGTCATTCCCATCATCACACGAATTCGTCAAGTTTTCTGTGCTCTCAGCATACCAACAGTATGCCGACCATCCCAGCTGCCTGGGCGCACGTCACATCATTCTCCTCACAGGTTTAACAGTCGATAGTACCAAACGCCTCAGAAGGTAGCCCTCCCTGTGCACGCCACCCTGCTTCAGGCCCAAGAAGACTGGCCCCAGACTTGCTTTCATGGCACCCAGACTCATTTTCACACTGTAAATATGCAGGGACATTAAAACCAACTGATGAGTGACTGGGTCCCTGGCCCAGCAAGTCTATGTTCATGGTACATTAAATCTTTAAAGGGTTTCCCAGTGAACTCAGGGAGCAGCCATGATAACGAGACCACTGCTTTAGGGATTAGTTATGAGCTTATTAGAATGTGTTGATCCCATTCGGAGATGATTAATCAGGACACATATTTATCTCTTGGAGCATCTCATAAATGACCTCCCTTTACTCTATCTTTAAAATTATACACCATTTACAGGTACATTAACTAAGGTCACCATAACATGGGATATGCAACTTATTCATGCAAAATTATTACTAAAAGAAGTGAATTTCAAATAAACACCTTCTGATAGCATCTCATCTCCCTGGGGATAAAGTGGTCAGTCACACCTTTGTTAGTCCTTGCTCTGCTTTCTACTGGCTAGGGGTCTTCTGCGAGTCCAATTCGTTAAACTTGCTGTCTTCTCTTTTATTTCTGTACAACGCTCATCCCCTGACATCCTGCCACACTCCTTCCATTATTTATCTCTTTTACTTGACCTTTGAAGCCTAGTTTAAATTTCACTTCTTCAGGAGAGATATCCCTGAGTACATCACTGAGGCAGAGAATCAAGATAATGTTTTCCAACTGCTCTAAGCATTTAGAGCACTACCCTCACATAATAAAAGCAGAGGCATGTGACTACAACAACTGTCAATAAAATGAAGACCAGAGATGGCACAAGGTGAACCCAAGATCAGTGATGACTCATGTCTGACTCTCCTGCCTCCTTTGCCTGAGGAGGTGTTAAATGGTGCTGTGTAGGTCCAGTTCCTTTACTCTGAGCCTGACCACGTGATGTATAGAGCCCCGGGTTGAATACACAGCACAGATGAGAGACCAGGGTTTGCATGTTGAGTTTTGTTGGCTCCTTTGCTGCTTCGGCATATTTGAACTTAATCCACTACAGATACTCCTCCTCTTACTGACTCCTCTTGGAGCCATCATGTCCTCTTTAAATCTTTACCACGCTCGCAACTTGCCCAAATGAAGGTCTTTCTCTTTAGACATTCAGCTTCCATGCCAGCAGATACCAAATCTGCTTTGTTCCCTTCTGAGTCCTCAGCACTTAGCTCACTAATTGGCAAGTATTGATGGCTGAATAGCACCTAGGTGGCAAAGGGGGAATGGATGAATGAGAGGTAGACAGAAGAGCTAGTTTTATCATCCTATGCTTTGTTAGTATATACAAAAGCACTGTATTTATAGTATATAGCAAACCCCATTATTATGATAATTACAGAGAATATAAGATTAAGACATTACATATGAGGATAAACTTAAAGAGTATGAGCTGGAAGGAAATGAAAATATCAAATTCAGGGTGTCTCTAAGTGAGGTCAAAAGAATATCTGTATCTGCATCCGAATAACCTGGGGGAAGGAGGGATTTTTTCAAATGGATAGGCTAGGTTGAAAGAGACTCTCCCACCCCACAGTGCTACACAGCACCACAAAGGGCAAGGGGGGGGTGCCTGAGAACAAACATGAGGAGTTGTACTGGCTAGTTTTGTGTGTCAACTTGACACAGGCTGCAGTTATCACGGAGAAGGGAGCTTCAGTTGGGGAAGTGCCTCCATGAGATCCAGCTGTGGCGCATTTTCTCAATTAGTGATCAAGGGGGTAGGGCCCCTTGTGGGTGGTGCCATCTCTGGGCTGGAAGTCTTGAGTTCTATAAGAGAGCAGGCTGAGCAAGCAAGGAGAAGCAAGCCAGCAAGGAACATCTCTCCATGGTCTCTGCATCAGCTCCTGCTTCCTGACCTGCTTGAGTTCCAGTCCTGACTTCCTCTGGTAATCAACAGCCATGTGGAAGTAAGCTGAATAAGCCCTTTCCTCCCCAACTTGCTTCTTGGTCATGATGTTTGTGCAGGAATAGAAACTCTGACTAAGACAGGAGTCTTCACATCTTACCAAAATGTCCCATGCCCTTTCATCACTAATTTAGACCAAAATAAGTCCATCATTCTAGTGGTGAAACCTGGGCACCTTCATTTTAGCAAGCACCCTTGCATGAGTTCTGGGCACTAGCGTTTAGGAACCACTGGTCTGGTTCAGCACATGGCTCACTCCAGGGGAATGACTTGTGGTCATGCAGCTGTCAACACTGTTCTTTGGGGTGGGGATCCATGAGACAATGCCTTCAGGAAATCATGGCTTAGGGGAATGTGGTGGCAAATAAGAATGGCCCCAGTAAAAATCATGAATTTGCATGTCTGGTCATCAGAAGTGGCACTTCAAGAGAGGAATTAGGAATGTGGCCTGTGTTAGAGTGGGTGTGGCTTTATTAGAGGAAGTATGTTGCTGGGATGAGCTTTGAGACTTAAGGAGCCCAAGCCAAGCCCAGTGTCACTCTCTTCCTGCTGCCTGCAGATCTGGATAGAGGACTCTCAGCTCCTTCTCCAGCACCATGTCTGCCTGTGTGCTGCCATGCTTCCTGCCATGCTGATGATGGACTAAACCTCTGAACCTGTAAGCCAGCCCCAATTAAATGATTTCCTTATAATTAAACGCTTTCCTTGTGTGGTTATGGTGTCTCTCTTCACAACAAGAGAAGATTAACTAAGATGGAAAATTTCTCCAGAGCGCCACATGCATGTCCCTGGTTCAAGTCCATCTCTTCCTTCATGCCTCTTGACTCTTCCCTGACTGAATTCTGTAATCTGTGACATGAGAATAGTGGGATGCCTCTCACAGAGCTGTTTTGAGTATTAAATGAGATGATACCGGATAAACAACACTGGTGCAGAGTAGTTGCTACTTTAATTACGGTTGTTGCTTTTTTCAATCCTTTGGAATTACTTATATAATATTTTGAGATTTATAGTAGAGAGAACTGTCCATAGGCAACATAATTAGACCCTTACAGATTATTTATTATGACATATACAGACTTTGTTTAAGTAACCCTGGTATATAAATCAAGATGTACAGAAAAGCTATGCTACCAAGTAATTATTTACTTTAAGAATATAATTCTCTTACTCTTTTCCTAAAAGAAAAGATTTCTATGGGATTTATTTGAATGAAAAATTGAATAAAAGTTTTGAATAAAAATTTTATTGATTTGAAAAAAATATTCACATTGTCCATTTAAAGTCTGATTTGATATGTAAAAGAAGAGTTTATGTGAAAATTCCAGAGACATTCTTATTGTTGAAATGAAAATATTTTTCCCTTTTCCAGGCTCTCTTTTGTACAATATTGCAGGTTCCCTGAGCAAAGTGTCAATGCGGCAGTTCCTCAGATGGGAAGCAGCTGGGGGCATTGCTTTAGAAAGGACGGTAAGGTTCAGACCACAGAGTGCTGTTAGCAGTAGGTACAATGCTTTCCAGTGCTACATGTGGATGGAAACCTGTGACCCAGCTCTCGCTGGACCATGGGGTGACAAAAGACATAAGAATAGCCCAATAATGCTCCCTAAAACTAAAGGTCTTCAAGTTAAAAGGTCTATCCTCAATTCTAGCACTGTGTCTTCTTATTTTAGTGGATTAAAATGTCCTGCATTTTAGAAAAATATTTGTGAGCAGTATTGACTATAGTTGTGACTATCACATGCTATCTCTACTTGGTAAAAATAAAACTAGCAGTCCTGTATTGCCTCATGTATTGAGTTTGTGTGTGTGGTGTTGTTTGGTTGAATTTTTTTTGTTTTGTTTTGTTTTTTGCTTTTTACATTTTACTTTAAAAGTCCAGAAAACTAAAAGTCAACCTGGTTTTATTTTTATAATAACCTGAAAGTTAACCTGACAAATAACAACATTTTCTTTTACATGATGTTACCTTTTTTCTTCCATATATATATATATATATATATATACATCTATATTTATATATTCATATATATTCTTCCATATATATATATATATATATATATATGGTTTATTCAGGACTTACTTGAGTTGTTAGGACTAAGTGGTTATTCATCTATTTATTATAACAGCAAGACATTTTTCCTTATCAATGGTATAAGGTTTGGCTTTCTTTTCCCTATAAAATGTGCTTTATTGAAAACCCTTGGATGCGATGAGGATAATAAGTTGTTAAATGAAGGTGTTTGAAATAGAAAACTTTTAAAAAATATATAGCTTACTCATCTCCATTTTGTTTGAAATGGAGTGTTGAATGGAATGTTGAACAGATTAAAACAGAGTTATGGTCATGGAATCCTCATGAGGCAGACACTGAGCACTCAGTACCACACGTGATTTTCCAGAGAATGCAGTCCACAGTAGCAGTTACACTCTCTATGGATTGCTTCGGTTTCTCCTTTTTTCCTTCCTCCAGTCCTCTCCTCCCTCCTCCCTCCTTCCTCCAGCTTTCCCCTCCCTCCTCCCTCCTTCCTCCAGTCCTCTCCTCCCTCCTCCCTCCTTCCTCTAGTCCTCCCTTCCCTCCTCCCTCCTTCCTCCAACCCTCCCCTCCCTCCTTCCTCTAGTCCTCCCTTCCCTCCTTCCTCCA